>JAODUP010000352.1:0-117500 GCA_025642065.1 Paralvinella palmiformis | reverse complement strand
TACTATTTATAATAATACGAATAATAGTAATATTACATATTTAATAAATCACTGTTACTGTGCCAAAAATGCCATTTGGTGAAATTAGATGATAATAATGCACAGTGTATATCCAGATATTTGAAGTAATTTATAGATCATCATTACCAACTAAACTGGCCTAGAAAAGGAAGTAAACCTGAAGTATATACATCATAATCTTTGTATTTTAATAAAATTTTAAAAATAACATGCATTTCTTAGCCCTTTAAGTCTACTTTGCATATGCACAGATTAGACTTTAGAAATGTGTCAAAAAACAACAACGGTTTAATATTTTGTGGTGTTTTTGGCTCTGGATCGTTGTATATAATTGTAAACGTATTAATTTCTTTACAGAAGCAGTACTCACAAGAGCCAATCAGATGTTACCCAGTACTCGCCAGTTCATGAACACCACCATGTCTGTGACAACAGTTACCTAGTTCTGCCAACACCGGCCAGTACTGACTATCACCATCAGAGTGTCAGCGCTGACCATTGTCCGGTGCACTCCACCGTCGGAGACGTCCATCTTTCCGGTCGTCCGCTCCGCCGCCCGGGCGGATGCTGGGCTGGTGCTTCACCCGGGGGCCTCGGCTGGAAGGCAATGGGCAGGGAGTTCTCCCGTAGTCAGTCAGCGGGCCCCCTCCTGTCACTCTTGCCAAGTGTGAAGTCAAACACCGTGGGGGCTGCCCCCCTCTCAACTATCGTCATCCTCATCACTGGCCTCGTCATCATGGTGCTTACAGCGTCACCCGGAACAGGTAAGGGATGGTATAAAATATGTATGCGCACACAGTTTTTCAGGTTCATAGTTGTGTATTCTGATCATGTGATTTTTTTTGTTTGTTATGAAACCCACAAGATTCTAGTATTCTGATCGTGTGATTTGTTTGTTTGTTACGAAACACACAAGATTCTAGTATTCTGATCATGTGATTTTGTTTGTTTGTTATGAAACACACAAGAATCTACAGTTCCTTCATGGATACTCCTCTAACAACACATTTGGGTGTTTATTACTCTACTGTTCTGAAGTTTGGGGATGCGAATCCCAGTTTACAGGTTCATTTGATCATCTCATTACATTAGCGATTCATCATCACTTCAGTTAAACAATGTAATTCAATCACTCACCAGTTTTTCATAATCCTACACTCAGGTTCAGTGTGCTATTATACTTTTCAACATCACACACACACATATATATATATATATATATATATATATATATAGCCACACACACTTGGGAAAGAAGTACTGTAACACTAACAGGTAGATGACATGCTGTTATGGACCAGAAACATATTATGTAACAGATGTTATATGGGATAGGTACAGAGTCAGGTGTGTGCACACACACACACACACACACACACACACACACACACACACACACACACACACACACACCATATGGTGAGGTAAAAAAGTGATAATGCTAATTTAAATGTTAATGATAATGTCTGAAATATGATATATTAAGAGAATATGTTGTTTGGCCAGTGATAGCTGATAATATAGGATTATCCTCTGTACAAGTTACTAATTTAACACGCATGAGCCATTTTAATGTCAAAATAATGTAATATCAGACATCACTCAATAATTCTGATAATTTCCAATTTCATTAATCTCGTTCAATAACTTTAATTTTGTTAAGCTCACTGAATAACTTTTGTTAATCTGGTTTAATGAATTTAATTTACTCGATTAAGTTTAATGACATTGCTTTGAAAGAATATAGCTACCTATCCGCGCATGCAAGAAATGGTACATTTATAATTAAGCGTATCGTGTTCTGATTGCGCTCCAACCGAAATTGTTACTGCCATACAATCATATAAGGATGGTGATAGTTGGAAGTTAATTGGTGTTACAACCATTAGGTGTAATGTTCTTTACTAGAATAACTGAAAATATAACATTACAATAAATGTAACTCGGTCGTTTTATTTTATTTATTAATTTGCATCGGAGACAAATCAATGATAATGAACATGCGAGTTAGACGAGACGAATTAGCTTCGTAGTGGCTATTGCAAGCGTAAAACTGAAAGGTTAAACTTCGGTTTTAATGGTTAAGTAGAGCAGGAGAATTTATCAGATTGTTCACTAGGCAGCAGTATTGATAAAGGCAGAAGTTTTCTGATCCACTCACACCGGGATTTACCGATGCTGGATACCATCAAAGCTAAACGGATTTTAATCTTTGCTGTCTCAGCCGCACTACATCCGGACAGATACCGGACAGGAGAAATCGGATTTCGTTTCGGTTGTTTCGCTCCACTTGTTGGCTCGAGTGCGGATTGTTCCGTGGAAAGGCATTGCATTTATGTACGTTCTGTTGCACTCGAAGTACAGATGTGTAGTTTGGATTGTGGATTTGGCGGAATATACATTCTAGCCAGCAAACCTGTGGATGATTTCATCCCTGTTGTGAAGCTATGTCCGCATTCTGGTGATCCCGGGATCTCATCTTTTAGTTAGACGTGGTAAACCTTGTCGGTGCGCAGTTCAGTTGATTACTAGAGTGGTTGGAATATTTTAATGCTTCATTTAATTCTCTGTCCATCATAGTCACGTGGAGATGATTTGTGTCATGGGTGATATGGTCTGTTGACAAAACAGCTCCATTATCTTCCATTAAAACATCAGGGAATTTAAAAAAAAATCTTTTTGTATTGATGTTTCATTGACTATTTTCTGGTGCACTGTTTACTCCAGGCCACCTATTTAACATTTATAGAGACCAGGAAATAAAGATCTGGCTCAGTCTTTACTCCAGGTCACCTATTTGTTTTAAGTATCTTCTTGTATTGATGTCTCATTGACTATTTTCTGGTGCAATGTTTATTCTAGGCCACCTATTTAACATTTATAGACACCAGGAAATAAAGATCTGGCTCAGTCTTTACTCCAGGTCACCTATTTGTTTTAAGTATCTTTTTGTATTGATGTCTCATTGACTATTTTCTGGTGCAATGTTTATTCCAGGCCACCTATTTAACATTTATAGACACCAGGAAATAAAGATCTGGCTCAGTCTTTACTCCAGGTCACCTATTTGTTTTAAGTATCTTTTTGTATTGATGTCTCATTGACCATTTTCTAGTGCAATGTTTATTCCAGGCCACCTATTTAACATTTATAGACATCAAGAAATAAAGATCTGGCTCAGTCTTTACTCCAGGTCACCTATTTGTTTTAAGTATCTTTTTGTATTGATGTCTCATTGACTATTTTCTGGTGCACTGTTTATTCCAGGCCACCTATTTAACATTTATAGACACCAAGAAATAAAGATCTGGCTCAGTGTTTAATGTAGCATCACATTTGGCTTCAGTCTGTGTAGATCATACTTTGTGATGAATTTCTTCATTATTCGTAGTTTACATTTATCTCTTTTTAATAGCAGTCACACTTTTAATTGCACACGCACGCACGCACGCACACACGCGGCTGTTTTATTAAGATGATGTGGCAATGTGAGGTGGAATCATCTTGGAACTGGTTTTATGACCAGAAACATCATTCCTGAATTATAAGAATACCTAATAGTAATAAGTTTATAAATGTGATTATTCTTGATTAAAAATGAAGTAAGAGATTCTACTTACGTATATATGTATATATTAAATATGATGTTGTAAAGGGATTTTTACATAGATTATGGTTAGATAACTAATATAAGAACTAATCCTTGTAGATATTTGAAGTGGAACATACGAGTTATGATTTAGAGGTAATGTCATTACGTATGTTCACTATATATCAGTATATATTAGCACGTGATTGTTGTCGGTGCTGTTATAATCATTAAGGGTAAATATAGCACCCATTCATTTTATAGTTTGAGACGTGCCAGGTTAAATATTAGATGTGTTTTTATAGCACATTTCGGAACGGCCGAGCATCTTATAGGGAAATTGGGAGCACACCGGACTTCAGATACCCAGAGTCATGTTCGTATCCCACTGTTACCTGGTTTTGTGGGATGTTTCATCCAATCATCTCATTTTCTCAATAGTTGTTGCTCATAGGTGTGATCAGTTCCAAGGCTACCATGTGCACAAAAGTGGCCGCAAAATATCAATCATCATCGTCATCCAAAGTTGAACAAATAATTGGCCAAAACCGTGAACAGATTTAACTGTTCTGTTAATGTTCAAAATATATATTTAGGGAAACAAAATAACACACCGTGTGAGTGATGTGTAGCATAAAATGATAGTATATAATGACATATTGGCAAGAATAGTCTTTTTATCGTACTCTTTCAAGTAAATGTACCTGGTAATCTGTTTTATGCTATGTTGTGGAATACAGCTGATTTAATTTCTTATTTTGTTCGTGGTTAATGGAATTTTTGGGATGATCACATTTTCGATGAACTTGGTTATCTGGTTACCAGCAGTGCAATACGTTGTTTCCCGGAGTCCATACTTGAGTTGTTTTTGCTGATTTCAGAAGCCCTGCGACCGGGCAGCTTGACGGACGGCCAGCGGCAAACGTGCAACACGAGACAGTGCCGAGAGTTGTTCGTCATGAGTCAGGACTACTATCAGGTTCAGATGGAATTCGAATACGCCGCGCACCCGCAGCTGGAGCCGGAGAAGTGGCGCGGGCAGTGCATCTCGCAACGGACGTTCTATCAGTGCTTGAAGGCGATGTATCGGAACAAGTCGCTCGATTGCCACAGCAACATCGGCTTCAGGAGCGCGCACAATGGCATCAAGCACCAGATGCAGGAGATGAACTGCTCGCTGGACGGCGTCGTCTTCGACCCCAGCAAGGTGCCGAAGGATCACCGGCAGGTGTGCACGTACAACGGGCCGCCGGCACTGCGCTACTGCGCGCTGTTCGGCGATCCCCATTTGCGGACGTTCGCCGACCAGTTCGAGACTTGCCAGATTCAGGGAGCGTGGCCTCTGCTAGACAACAGGTACCTCACCGTGCAGGTGACCAGCAAGGCCGTCAACAACCTCGCTGGTCCAGCCACGGCCATAACACAGGTAAGTGTTGCCAAACGCATACCGGTACGATTTGAGAGGGAGACAGCACGAATCATCTTTTCATATTTGAATGTCTTCTGTATATCCACTGCAAAACAGTCCCATCAGTTCTCCTCAGAACATGATACATCTTGTCCATCTGCAGTCTAACTCAGTGTACTGGTTACCTTGTCAACCAAGTTATTAGATGTTAATACTAATATATATCTGGCACATACATACTCAACAGATTATTATCAGTATAAACTTTAGATTACAAACACAGTCAGTGATGTTCAGTAATAATCCGGACATAAAAACTCTTCTCTTTTGGCATCCTAGTGGCTTCTCTCAACCAATTTGTTTATTGGAAAACTCCCACCACACAAAACTGGTGATGTGAAGGTATTTCTGCCTTTGGAGAGATAATTTGGCGTGTTGTCTGTGTGTGTGTGTGTGTGTGTGGGTGGGTGGGGGTGGGATGGGGGGAGGGGTTCTGGCCAGGTGTTAACATCAGTTGGTATCAGTGCAGATAGGATGTGTTAGTCAGAGTTTTTAGTGGAAGTGATATTTCCTGGGGCTGTGAATGTTTGTGGGATTGTGTACCACACACAGGCCGAAATAGGCAGCCTCTGTGTGTATTGGAATAGTATGGCAATGGCTGTGTTTATACAGCGCTGGTAATGAGGGGGGTGTCGTTTGAGGGCTATTTACGCGGTGTTTTGGTTGAAATGGGCGGCATTATGATGAATCGCTGAGATGTTGTAATCAGAATTTCTGATTCTCCTTGCCGTGAACTTCTAATGCACAGGAACACACACGCACACACACACAGAATGAGAGAGAGTAGTTAAGCTATCAGTTATAATAGTCATCCTTGACAGCTGCCTCTTGTACAAACTGATTTTAAAAACATAGACATTAGATTCATAATATTTTGGTTTATAGTGTTGCTTTGAAGACAGTTACACCAATTAAAAGATAGCTATAAATATAGCTGGTCAAGCAGTTCATTCAATATTCTCGCATCTGTCGTTTCCTGATTCCCCCCCCCCCCTTTAATTTGTTGCACACCAGGTTATAGACTTGTGAAACACTACACGGGTCTCCACATGAAAACTCACTTCTTTGAATTCGATGCCCTGATGAATCATCCAGAGTTCACAAATTTATATTCTCAGTGCCAGTGCTTTATTACACAATCCTGACACACGCGCGCGCGCACACACACACATCACACACACACACACACATATATATATATATATATATATATATACTCAAGCGCTTTATACCGGCCAGGTGCCCTATTACATATACACCTGAGTGACATTACTGGATGAGTAAAGGAACACAGCCAGCCAAGTTAACTCTTTGTTCGAGGCCACTTTTTATCTGTCAACATTTGACCGACTACACACACACACACACACACACCAGAGCGATATAGTACCCTGTATGTTATATGTTGACTGACAGAGCAGTCTGTCTTGTTACCACCTCTAGCCAGAGATAATATTTAGTCTGGTATAAACATCAGTCAGCTGTAGGGATGAGGTGTTGAGGCGTTCGGGACTCCAGACAGCTGGCTATAGGGAACCAGATCTGGCTCATCCTAACCATAAAAATTAATCCTAGGGCTAGTCCTGAACATATTCCATAGACTAGTATTGATGTTATTATGTCTAGTCCTTAGATTAGTCATCAGTTCAATCAAATAGGCGATATTCAACGGAATTATTTTGGCACAGTCCTCAGGTTTCTCTAAGTACAGTTCTCAGACTTCTAGGTACAGTCCTCAGGGACAATGCCGCCTTTCATAACTGAAACTGGCTCATGGCTTAAGTTCAATATTATCAGTGTGTGTGTGTGTGTGACATTTATCATAATTTTTTTTAAATATTCACCCCTGTGAATGCTTAGCTCAGTGCAGACTTGAAAGCTAGTTATAGAGAGAGAGAGAGAGAGAGAGAGAGCCTTTGACAATGTTGGTGTTTACTCTATTGTGTCCTGATAGTGCTGCTGTATAAAGCCCAGGACAGACACGAATCAGGCCCATTGGCCTTGTCCTGGATGTTATCCTCAACTATTTGCTTGCCCTCTGGCATATAGATTCAATTTTTTTTGGCAGATGTACAAATCAAATAGCCAGCTACCTCTCTCTCTCTCTGTGTGTGTATGTGTGTGTGTTGGCACCACGAAGCACCGCTTCATCAGCAGTTGTATTCTGGTTTATTTACTCAGGACATATCTCAGGTGGGCTTCTCACCTGAGCCAGTGGTCTCTGGTAGATAATGAGGTTTTGATAATTGGCCATGCTAGGACGTGGTAGGTGCCTATCCGCACGTACCTACATGTGAGGGAGATTGTGGTATGTGTATGGGGGTGAAGGGTGGTGGTGTTTGGTATTACCCCTGTTTGAACATTAACTCACATGGACCTTTGTGATGCTTGTGTTGGTATGTAAAGTAACCAGGGGAATTTCTTCTCAGCGGCAGTGTCTTTTCACACCTGACACTGCTAAAACATGCACGTTCGCACCTTTAGTACTTTCACTGATGAATCAATCAGATGATGTAATAAAGGTTTTGATCATAATTGCCAGTACCGTTTTTGCTTTTCACCAACTGGAGCTCCACCCACCCACACACACACATACACACACATACACACACACACACACCTGTTTCGACCATGAGTTTCTCCATTTATCCCTTTAATTCCCCTACAACTATCTGAGGATGTTTTAGTTGTAACATGTCATTAATAAAAGTTAGCGTACTATCTTTATTCATAAAAATTGACTCACGTGTGAAGTATGTTGTTTGAAGATTTCCCCCCCGTCCAATACTCTAGTAATGTTTGGTTAGACTGTTCCGTGGCTTGTTTTGTTGTTAATTTTGTTTTTCTGTCGCTTTTTTTGCTTTTTGAACAGGTTGTAAGTTTAGGAGTTAGAAGCGTTATCAGTCCAACACCACTAGTGGTGCGTGTATCGTGTGTGTAAATGTCATAAATACAGCTATGTACCGATTATACCCCGTGGCCAGGAAAACTTGCCTACGCCGTTTTTTTTCTTCATTTTAATGAAAACTATTTGCCAAATGCCAGCGTTCTGCCTTTCGGAGCATACAACCCAACCAACGAACAAGCGAGAGACGTCCCAAAAACGAAATAAAGTCTGTAAATGTTAGAAAGGTCTACTTTTATCAGAGTAAACACGCAACAAGTGAGAGAGTCACGGGCTGTTTTTGTCGGTGTGGTTGGTTGAGTATCGTCGATGTCATGCCTCGTGTAGTTGTACTTTTGACGATGACAATGGCCAGGACATTTTTAGCGTGGACGTGTTCGAATCCAAGCCATGCTGTAATATCTGGGGGGGGGGGAGGATGGGTGATCTGGGGGGTAAAACACCGAAGAAACATTGTTAATATTGTTTGATAAGATCTAGATTCTTTCGAGACAAAACTCGGCAAAGCAGTAATGTTGAACAGTCCCGTTTTTAACTTGATGAGGGATTTAAATGATTCTAAAAGTGCTCATCGTCGTGTCTGTTCTGTCCGTTTTTGTTTGCGGGCGCGCGGATGGGGGGTGGGGGGGGGTTCCCGGTGACAGACTGTCCCACAAATATAGGACCCTTTAAACGGTGGAGGAGGAATCTTTTTGTGTTTTAATTAATTGATTTTTTATGTTGGAAGGAGTTGCTGCACGGTGAACGCGATGACCTCTGATTAAATATTCTCCAAGTTCAGGTTACCATCTCCGAAGTGAAAACAAAATATTCCTGTTTAAGAATGTACGCTGTTCTTGGTTACCTTAATTGGTGATAACAATGAAACTCACCTGTTCGGTCTGGGACGACTTGCACTGCCGCACACACCTTATTTTAGAATTGGGTGGAAGAAATTGGCACTGAAAATCACAAAATATGAATTAAACATCTAGATAATTAATCAGAGGCGACATATTTTACCAAGGTGTGTGTTTGTGTATGTGTGGAGAGAGTATTGTGTTAAAGGCACTGGCACAGCAAATCACAAAGCATGAATCTAACACCTGGATAATATATCATAGGATCAAATCAAGAGACCCAACTTTTCATGATACACGTTAGTGTGTGTGTGTGTGTATGCAGTGAAGGTCACATTTCCTAGACAGGTGGGAGGCTCGCCACAACCCATCAACCACACGTGTGCCGGTATCTAGATTAACTAAAGCTCTCTTGAAGTTGGCCGGCCGCTAGTTTAGGTAGGTCAGGTAATCATTGTAGTTTATATTATATATTATAGCCAGGTGACAGTAAGTCTCTCTCTCCCTAAAGCTTGTAATATATATATATATATCTGTGTTATATAGAAAGGTTGTCCAGATCAGCTGGAGCCAGAGTTTGTAGTCAGTGTCTGACCAACAGCTGAGTGTTGTAGTCATGTTGTCTGGTCTGTCGTCTACCATAGACGGCTGCTTGTCTAAGTTGAGTGGCTCACCTCTCTGTTGGATGATGTGTGATAGTCTTGTTGGATGTGAAGTATTAACATGAAAAAAAAACCCTGCATGCATATCTGCTCGAGTTATAATCAGTTATCATTTATATGTGTATAAAATTCACGTGCACGTACACGCGTGTAATTTTCAGATACCCCACCCTCTCTCTCTCTCTCATATATATATATATATATATATATAGAGAGAGAGAGAGAGGGGGAGTATTGAGACATAAATCTATATATTCTTATTATGTGTGGGTGACTGGTCAGTTGGTTGATTGAGACAGTTATACACATTGTGTGTGTCTGTGTCTATCTGTCTGTCTTGTCTTGTCTGTCTGTCTGTCTGTCTGTCTGAGTAAAATGCCATTATGTTTATACAGATACATGAAATATTCCCAGAGTCATGCTATTATCCTTTGTTTTATGGTCTGGGTATGCTATACTTGAATACTAGGAACTCGTTGGTGACTTATATTACACAGTGATTTGGCTTTCTAGGGATTGACGAGACATTAGAAGTGTCTTCATAAGAAGATTTGCTCTTCTTGGTACAAACCCATCGCCTATTGTGTCGATATTGAAAGAAAGATTTGTAATTCTCTTTGCTGAAGCCCCGTTTCACCCTTCGCTCTGTAAAAAAAACCCATCATTACGGGTATATACAAGTATTTGTATGTATCCAAGCATACACAACCCACCAACAGGCTAGCCTGGGTAGAACAGGTCATAAAACAACAGGTTACAGGAGGGGAGGAGGGTATACGGGGGGGGGGGGGTGTTGGTTGTCCGCCATGAAATATTCTGCCCAACAAATGACTGTTGTTTGTTCTATTATAAAATATTTCTATAGAAATTACCTGTGTGTTTTTTTCTAATCATTTTGTATTTGTTCATATATTGTGCACATCCTCCGCTGTATATAGATAGAGCTGATTGCTATCTCTCTGCGCTTGTAATAAGATAACTAGGACAGGTATGAATGACTTGACGTGAAGCCTGTGTGCTATCAGAGAGAGAGAGATACTTACATACATAGCATGATTATCAGGGCCATAAACTGATATGTTTATTAGTGCCAAGACTGGTCTATTCACCCCAGAACAATAGCCCTTGTAGAATGGGGGCTTTATTGGTCTGATGTTACCTAGACTAATTTAAAAAACCTCACAAAAGAACACAGATAGGTAATCTAGGTTAATGCTGTGTGCAAAATGCCTACGCCTGTGTGTGTGTGTGTGTGTGTGTGCGTTACCAGTTTTCCGACGAAAATACACTTACATAGGTACTTACTAAATGTTAATGAAACATCTGGATGATTCATCAGATGACAGCTTGTTCAGTAGCGAACTTTTCATGTTGGAAACATTGGACGTATCAGCAACTTACATATCACTGCCGTATAACAAGAGCCATTGTCATGCGCACGCACCCCAATGAATCACATAGATGTGGGACATGTCTCAGCAAGAAAAGTCGCCACTCTGGATTTAGTCCCATGAAGAAACGTCCAGAGTTTGAATTCACGGTTCGAGATTCTCTGTACCTGTGCCTTATTATACACAGCTAAAACACGCACACACGCACACAATATATATATATATATATATATATATATATATATATATATTGCCTTTCTGTCTTATGCTGTTGATGTACTATGATGTATTAGTCTAAAAGCCAAAAGATTTATCTGTTTATCAGATTTATGTTATTTCGTCACTTAAGCTGTGGCACAGTAGCAGCAGGTTGTGTGTGTGTGTGTGTGTGTGTTCACAGTACCAGGGTGTACCGAATTATTAAATAAACAATGTGCTATTCTCAATTAAAAACCCGGTTATGATCCATTAGGAAATATGATGTCCGGGATGGGTGGAGGATTGAAGACCCCAGTGACAATGATTTGATAACTATATGTGGAGCCAACAAGTAACACTTAGATGAGGACCACCTGTTGTTGTCTCTCTGTCTCATTTAATCAAGTAGTTGACTGTTAACAACGACTCATCAGTTCTAGAACTGTCCCTGTACTATGCTCCTCTTATAGTATAGATGAGTACAATCGCGTGTCTATGCTTGTCCTGTGTGTGTGTCTTTCTCTCTCTCTCTCTCTCTCTCTCTCTCTCTCTGTGTTTTTCTCTCTCTCTCTCTCTCTCTCTCTCTCTCTCTCTCTCTCTCTGTGTGTGTGTCCACCCCCCCTCTCTCTCTGTCTGTGTGGGTGTGTACAAGTGGTCATATAAAGGTGGCGCTTCAGCATTATATGTGATTTACTGGCTGTGAACAATTCAACAAATTGATTACCAATAAATTGTTTGGAAATGCTACACTGGTGGGAGTATGTGTTTTATGTTACATATCATAAAGGCCTGGGCAGAGCTTGTATTATTACTATATATGTACCGGCTCGCGCGTATCTATGTGATCTAGCAGTGGATTAAAATGCACTACCACGGAGAGTGAACGTTTCACGTTTACGACGTATGGACGATTCATCAGTCGGCTCTAGCCAAACTAGCAACGTTTTCAACGATTATGTGAAATGTTCGACCGAAATTAACACTGTTAGACAGCTGTATGACCAGTCAGTTACCAGTCAACACAGTCATATTACGACGTGTCAGCTTCTAGGTTCATCTCATCAACTGTTCCTATCTCGAGCTGATCACTTGCCGAGCGGGAAAACGTCATCAATAATTGAGAGAACCCTCACTCTCCCTCTCTATGTGGGTGTGTGTATGTCTCCTATCTCAATATATATGATCTTCGCTATCATTACACATATCACACAGGCTAAATATGTCTCATCCGCCATCAGCTAGGTTATATTATGTTTTATACATCCTATAATATCGCCATTATGTCCCACGATCATTACTCCCGGCACTCCCGATTTGTTTCTCTCCGCTAGATGGCGCCACCGACAGTGTGTTTGGAGGGCGGAACCGGGGGGTTGGTGTTGGACAAACTGAGTGTCTAATAATATCAGCGAGTGGTGCTGTTATGGGTGAATAACGCTGATATGTGCAAGTGTGGCGGGGGAGGGGGGCTAATATCTATGAACGGAACTGAAATGTGCGAATGTTGCTTATAAGTTATATCAGCTAGTGGGGTTGGTATGATGAGTGTTCTGGTATTAACGAGTGCAGATTATATCAGTGAGTAGTTCTGATGTGAGGACCGAGTAGGGTTGATATGAGTGAGTGGTTCAGGTATGAGCGAGTAATGAGTTATGCCTATTGTGTTGTTCTTATGCGAGTCAGTCATGAATAGTGCAATCTCAACGAGTGGTTTCCACATTTGAGCCACGCACCAGTTGACCTCCGCTGTCGTCCAGTTTTTTTGAATTCAGTCTCTAAATTGCTGTTGTTGTTGTTTTGAATTCTGCACTGAAATACCGACCAGTGTGTGGGGGGTGGAAAAGAAAGATATCAGTTGTACTACTGAACTGCTATAATCATCTAGAGCCTACCATTAGCACTATTGATCCCTGATCCCTCCATCCATAACTCGCACGCACACGCACACACACACACACACACAGAGAGAGAGACAGACAGACAGACAGACGCACACACACACACACACAGAGAAGAGTCTTAATAAAGCCCAGCTATTGATGCTCGTATTAGCCCAAGTACCATATTAGGTGGTGCTCCATTTTATCACGAGATCCCACGAAGACTCTTCCCTCGGCTCTCCCCGTCTCCGTGATCCGCCATACCTATATACTATAGCCACCAAGGTGCCGACCTGGTGATGGTGGTGTTGTTGTTGGTGGTAGGCAGCCACAGATCTCATCCTATTTGTGGGAAGCTTTGGAAAATATTGAAAGGCTCCCGTTATTGCGTCACCACATCAAGTGATCAGTAGGTGGGAGGGACCGCAACGACGGGGCGTGAGAAGCTATTTTTAGCGTTGTTGTTGTCGTTGCCACCGTCGACCGGTTCGTTGTCGTCGTCATTGTTGTCGACATCGTCATAAAGTTATTGCGTTGAGAGTTACGGTTATATATTTGGATCAGTTCCTTGATTTTAGGGTGATGATTTTATGGCCATTTCTGTGTGACAGTAGCATAGGTGTATGCTGATAGGGCTAATGATGGTGATTGCGCTCTACCGTGATGATACTGATGACAGTAATGGGTCTTTTGGTAATGCTTTTCATGATGACAGTTTTGATGATGATGATGATGGTGCTGATGAATTATGATGATAATAATGATGATGAATTTTGTTTTGGAAAATTGTGTGTGTGTGTCTGTGTGGATACATACAAAGAGGCAACAGGCACAGAGCATCAACATATCTAAACATCCTTTGAGACCTAACTCCATAAATCTAAATACAAATACAACTATACCTACAATAATCTAAACATAAAATGTTCCATACCTCCACATATTGATACATGTATGCGTATACCTATGCATGTGTCTGGGCTACTCATCAGCCTGTGGGGCCCAGCTAATTCTCTTTTCGTACGTGTGTTTTACAATAATGTCACTGGGATAAGAATTGCGATGATTTCTGTGATGACGATGGGTGTGAGATGTTACCAAGTCTACTTTACGAAATCTATAGTTACAATGATGCTAATGATAACGGTGACGATTTTACTAACGATTTTTTCTCTCTGTCCTCCTCGTTTTTTCAGCTGACGGTGATGATCAAGCGACACGACGACTGCGCCGTAGAGAGGTTCGTCACGTACCAGGCCCAGGCGGGCTTCCTGCCGCCGATGTTTGACGACGGCTCGGTGAATTTCGGCCCCGAGAACAGCGTCCAGCTGATCGAGCTGGTGCCCAACCGACAGGTGGAGATCTATCTCAGGTACATCGACACCCGGATCATGATCAGACACTACCCGAATGTCGACATGTCCTTCCTCACCGTCGGCCTCCTCATGCCGGAAATGATACTCAACCAGAGCGCCACCAACGCCGAGCCGGGCTCGGTACGGATGCTGGAACTGTGCAGCCAGGGCTGTCCGGCCAACCAGCGCATCGACTACGCCACCTATCTGGCACGGGGCGGTGCCACCAAAGGACGCGTGGGCGGCGGCGGCGGCGCCAACAGCCAACGATTGTTCACCGAGCAGAAGAATTCCGTCGATGGCATGGTGGTGACGATGAGTCGACAGGAGGCCCTGCGTCGTTGTCGCCAGGTCCGACTGGTCGACTTCTATCTCGATAGTTGTGTGTTTGATCTCATGAACACCGGCGGCGAGCAGTTCCTCCGCGCAGCCGCCGACGCGCTCGCCGACGCCATCCGATATCATCCGGATCATGGCGCGGCGCTCCGGAACAGGACCACGCTGACGTTGGGCCGGCGTCCCAGCGACGGCTCCGGTGACGGGTACGTGGCCAGCTCGGCGATTAGTGATTACTATAGCAACAACAATAATAATAGTGATAACAGCGGTCATCTACAACGGACTACCTTCATTTGTGCCATTATCTCTTGTGCCTTGACGACCAGACATTGGCTACTGCCGTGGTTGACCTTCTTCGTGGCGTTGATGGCACTCCGATGACACCAGGCCGTGTGGCACGGTTGTCGCTGCCGTTGTTGGCACGGCTGCTGCTCCCATACTCGCCGCCATCACCGACAGCGGTGGTGCCACCGTTGGCTGGCCGTCTGGTGCCATCTCGCAATCTACCGCTATCTCTCTCTCTCTATTCACCACAGACTGTAGCATGTTCTTGAATATAATTTATGATTTGTAAATAGGACTATTTTTCATTGTGTACATGACTACCTGTGAAGGTGCGACTAGCAGCATCCAAAGATTGTGTGTGTGTGTGTGTGTGTGTGTGGGCGCGCGCGCGTGAAAACCTCCATCCCAACTTCCCTTACAACTTGTTATCATCTCTCGTGGAGCATGTGTGTGTCGGAGAGAATTCTCAACATTTCTGCCTTACAGTTCGTTGTGCTCTTTCTCTCACTCTCAAGTTCTTCCACCCTAATTAACGTGTGCCCAAAACCAAACGGCCGCACTTTGAATAATGATATGTGTCAGAAATGGATGGAATTGGAATTTTATCAGCTAACCACTAATTTTAATTTTTTTTTGTTTAATTCTTGCCAACTCTCAAAAACTTCCTCTTCAGCGAAGAAAAACTGCAGCCGAATTAAAGTGCCTTCTTGTTCCACGGCAGTTAGAACAAAGCCGCAGAATACTTGATCACTGAAAGGAATCACTCAATGGGATTAGTCGAGAGTTGTTGCGATCTCGGGAAACGTTTAGAACGACCCAGTTACGTTCAGTGATTGGCATTTACTCGGATCACACGAAGTCGGTCCGACTTAAGGATTCCTCACCTCTCGGGCCATATGCCGTTCCGAATTCCCGAAAGCGGGGATGGGATGTTCTCCGCTATCCAGATGGCGCCACCGGTCGGTGGTGCGGCATCGCGATGTAAATTTACGATGCGCGATACAAACGAGCGAGATTGGCCGTAGGTTGTGTAGACGTGTTCGGGGGATAGGAAGCTATCGGCCAGGCGGGTAAAACTGGCCGATTTCTTCCATATGCCAGTGCGGCCTCCAATTATAGGTTTTTGCCTACGAGCGGGCCACGTTCTCTCTCTCTGGTACGCTGTTGAATTCAATCGGAGCCCGGCTGAAATACGCTCTCCATATGGTCTGTGTTAACTCGCAACTGATGGATTGTTGCTAGGAAATTACACTTGCCAAGCTCCCTCCCTCTCTCTCTCTCTCTCTGTGCGTGTGTGTGTGTGTGTGTGACTCGAAATCTGGCTCAACGTGTACTAGGCTTTCCTCCTTGTGCCAATCTAATGAATTGGTATGAAGCAGGTTCCGGGGCGATGGGGGGGTGGGGGGTGTAGGGTTTGTCGGGAGTGGTGGGGGTGTTCGGCGAGAAACGAAGTTGTTAACGACATATGGATTGTGTTAAGTTTAAATTATGAGTAGGTGGCGTGTAATGTATGATGTTGTTGTCGTTGATGAAGTTGTTGTTGTTGTTGGGGACGGATCTCGTTCTCTTGTGTCACTGACTACTTGGAGTGTGATTTCTTCTGATCGTATCATCCATCTTCAATCTGAACTTTGATGCTCCCCTTCACTCCCCCACACCCACCCTCACTGTGTGTGCGTGTATATGTGTGTGCCTGCGTGTGTTGCAAGCGTAAGGCTTGTGATTAAACGATTTAAACTTGGCCGCGTTCTCGCTTTGTTTGTGGTTTGCGTGGTTATATGTATTTTGACATGCACGCGCACTTACACACACACACACACACACACACATATAAAGAAACCCAATATCCCATCGGGCCGGGACACTCAAACGCGTTCACTCGCTCAGACAAATCAAGGGGACGCCATTCATACAAACGTACTGAGTACGTTCGGAGCTCGGCCGGGGCCCAACAAAAGTCTCTATCTCGCCCGTCATGGCCCGTAATGGTCCAGTGATCGTGAGCGAGGCCTCGCGTTCACTCGTCATGGTAGCCGTCTGGTAGACCGAACCTAACTCCCGTTTGTGTGTGTGTGTGTGTTGTCGACACGCCATGCCCCAGTTCCGAAATTGACAAAAGTGGCAAACTGTATGCTGGCTCACACTAGCTGAAAGCCGACCGCCTGACCCCGGACTAAGAGGTAAAGAAAACAGGGGTCACCGTAGTAATTTACGTTGGTGACGGGCGACAGAGAGAAGGGGGAGGGCGGATTTTGATGTTTCTCTCCCCGTCATTGGTATGGATTGTGAGTGAGTAAGTGAGTGAGTGAGTGAGTGGTCGGTGGGTGGTTTTTTTAAATTATTGACTGGTACGCTTTTCCAGTTAGATTTTTGAAACGCGGGTGGCTTCTCTCCCTCTCTATGGTTGTGTTTATGTGATGTGTGTGTGTGTGTTTGTGTTGGCCGGTGTGGACTAGCTAACCATTGCGCGAGCCGTACGTAGGTATGCGCGCGTTTATCTACGACTCGCACCTTCACTAACTATTCTAATTAAGTTGCCAAACAGAAAGCAGCGCTCAGTCGATAATAATGGCCTAGTCGACGGTATTCCTGCATTATCGCCCACTTTACCACTGATTCCTAAACGATACTCGCACACCACGTGATCATATATCCCGGTCGACGAACGAGCTCCTACCGAACCGTGATTTGATGGACGTCTGACGTCAGCGTAACCTAGCCTTAACACCGCATCAAATGGCGTGCCTCTCTCTCTCTCTCTGTATGTGTGAGAGAGAGAGATGTGATCTTGACGTTGTTACGGTTTGTTGACTCTCCGTTCACGAGTTCTGTGTCCCGTCCTAGGTACCCGCTACCCTACCCCGCCGACAACGAACCCTGCGGGGCCTACCCCGCCACCAACAGATGAACGAAGTTACCGAACCTCGACGAGGATCGTATCGCGCACAGGAAGACAGTTAATTACTATATAGTTGCTGGTAAACAAATTTTTCGAGGGGGGGGTGATGGGGAGGATTTGATTGCGGAAATACATGGGGGAATTTGAATAAAAACAAGAATAAATATTCGTCAGCCTACAGAAGACCAGAGAATCTCAAAATAAAGCGATCTAAATTCGCTATCAATCTGTGATGGAAAATATTTTAACAATTTATTACGGGGGGGGGGGGGGGGGGAGGTGCTGTTCGTTTGTCGTTGTTTGTAATAAATGATATTGTAGAGAAGCGAGAGACCGTATAATGTGATCATTAGTGGCTGTCTGTCTGTCTGTCTGTTGTAAGTTATTATTACGGACGCTCACCCCTCACCCCCCTCGTACATCGATCACTTGTTGACCGGAAGGTATCGCCTCTGACGTACTGGTATCACGTGGTCAAGCCAACGGAAGGGCCTTTTTGTATCGGTTTCGTTCCCTGACCACGTTCGGATGTTTAAACTGGGATAGCGGATAAAAGTGTCGACACTTGATCGAAGTCTGATGATGAGGGTATGAAATTGTCTCCTTCATTCGGTGTGTTTTACCTTCTCCGGGAAGGGGGGGGATCTTAACAGCTAGACTGGTAGCGCGTACGCCCACAGACTTCTACCGCTGGGTTCAAACCTCGGCTGGGCTTTGTCAGAAGGGTGTTTCATCTTGCATTTCGCCTTGTTACCTTTGGAATTCACCCGGTCCATTTAACGGCAACTTTCCACGTTCTTTGGGCCGGGTGGGGGGGGTTCGGTGTCTCACTTCAGCGTTATTCCTATCTGAGAAAGGGGGTCGTATTTGTCCGCTTCATTAAAACATAAAGCTCCCCGCATTAAGCCAATAATTAATATTATATTGCAATAGGGATCGTTTCCGGTTTTGTTGTTGACCCCTATCCTGTTGAGACAACTGAATTGTGTCATTTATGTGATTGCGTCATTAAAATCCTACACACACTCCTCAATCATTCGATGTTACGTCGGCTTTATCATGATTTGACGATTTAAAGGCAAGATACAGTTTATCACAAACTGAAATAGATATATAACGTGGACTGTTGAATATATTTCTCTGGCCTGGGATATATATTTAGGCTATATAATGAAGTTCGTAGCATACTCATCCAGCGTTATCTCTGCCTATGGGATGTTTCATTAGAACATTTCGTTTCCGTACACATTAGCCCCACAGCTGTCCCAGATGATATCAGCGCTGATGTTATACAAAGTACTCCCTACCTCACTCACGGTCTATACACTACCTCACTCACGGTCTATATACTACCTCACTCACGGTCTATATACTACCTCACTCACGGTCTATACACTACCTCACTCACGGTCTATATACTACCTCTCTCACGGTCTATATTATAGTACCTTCTCACTGACGAGCTGTCGGGACTACCTCACTCACGGTCTACATACTACCTCACTCACGGTCTACACACTACCTCACTCACGGTCTACACACTACCTCACTCACGGTAGATGTTGAGAGAGAGACCCGACATCTCTTGCAAGTTGTACTTAGCTGCGGGTTGTCGGATAATTTGGACAATTATGATTAACATTCCACCTGAATACAAAGAAACACCTGATGGAGGAGTTGGACTGGATGACTTATGCAGGTGACAGGTGCGACTGCAGGAAATTAGGTTTTCGATCAGTCGATCAGATAGTCAACGGGTAAACCTCGTTTTGAAATTTTTGTGTGGGGGGGTCTTGATTGCTATAATACATTGAGGACGGCAGCGTTACATGGGCGTATGGGTTGTTTCATTCGACCGACTGGGCACTCCAGTTGTGGGTTCGAATAGTGCGCATGCTTGTCCGTTTGTAACGTGTTTCCCAAGGAAGTCGCATCTCGACCATAGTTAGTGGTGGTTAGAGCACTGCATTGCAAACCTTCGGGTTGTGGGTTTGAATCTGGATCATGCCTGTGTTTAGGGGAATTTGCTTCCCGAGGCAGACGCCCGTCGTCCACTTATTCACTCACTCACTTTCGTTCATCGGTCACCAAACAGCCGGCTAAAAAGATGGGCGTTTTAAGAGCGTTGATATCCGTTCTGACTCTGTGTACCCAGCTGACACTGCATGCTATGTCAACACCGCCTCCCTCATCCCCCGTGGGACTATCTTGCAGGTAGGCAGGCAGATAGGTAGGTAGGTAGGCAGGTAGGTAGGTAGGTAGGTAGGTAGGCAGGTAGGTAGGTCGAAAGCGCCCCCAACATTTGCTCGTCACAGACCATTTAGCCCAGTCAGGTATTAGGTTCACGGCTGATTAAGTCGAGCTGTTTGTTGGCTCTGAGGGAGTTTGTATAAACATCGAACTGAACTTGAACCCGGAGATTGGTGCTGAGTACACAGGGTGATGAACATAGTTAAACTGAGTGAGTGACAGGGTGAGTCAGTCAGTTAGTGAGACAACCATGAAACACTTGATATATTCTTAAGATAGTAAATAGAAAACAAAGGAGTAGCTGAAATAATACACACCTGATGAACCGTCCAGACGTTGTATTCAAGATTCATGATTATCAATGTCAGTGCTTTACCCAACACTACTACTGCTGCTACTACTACACACACACAGAGAGAGGGAGGGGGGGAGGACATTGTGTAAACATCTATTTTAATTAATAACGTGACCAAATGTCAAGCTCGCACGTATTGCCTGTACTAAGACACCCGGCGACGTCTAACGAACTCTCGCCACCGCCAAACACAAAAAACCCCACATATAAAACCCAACACACTCGACGTACACGACCGCCATTTCAACAAAGCGGCCCCTTGGCGTAAAGTAATTGCTTGGAACCGACGTTTTCGGTGATTGCCGACGGAAGACGACGGTACAAAGGCAGTCAGTGTACCGAAACATAGAAACATTTAGTTCGACGATCTCTTGAGGCGCTCTCGAGTCTTAAAGCGTTCTCAGAGATAGGACAGTGTTCTTCAGCGACGTCCCGGAAGACCGTCATCTCGTCAAGTATTCGCCGAACGTCGGCCGTGTTTGTGTTTCATTATTAACGCCGTCTTGGTTTGACGAGTCCTCGGGGCTGTTAGGCGACGATTTGGCGTTCGTTGATTCGGCGAAGGGGTTTGATACAGTGCGTTGTTAGATCTCACTTGGCGTTTGATATGGTGTGGCGCTATTTGGAGTGATGTGGCGTTTGACACGGTGTGGCGTTCTTTGACACAGTGTGGCGTTTACTATGGTTTGGCTTCCTTTGAAATCACGTGGCCTTTGAAATGGTGTGGTGTCTGATATAGTTTGACTTCTGATATAATTCGGCGTTGCTTGATACGACGTATGGCGTTGTTTGACACAGTGTGGCGTTTATTATGGCTTGGCTACTTCTGAAATCACGTGGCCTTTGAAATGGTGTGGTGTCTGATACAGTTCGACTTCTGATATAATTCGGCGTTGTTTGATACGACGTGGCGTTTGACACAGTATGGCGTTGTTTGACACAGAGTTTGGCGTTTGGTATGCTCACAGCCTTCGATATAGTCTGGCGTGGTTTGATACAGTGTGGCATTTGGCATGGTGAAGTTTTGTTTGATACCGCATGACCTTCGATATTGTGTGACAATGTTTGACACAATGTGGTGTTGTTTGAATCTCAGCGTAATTCGTCTTTGACGCCCACCTCCGGGCGTCAATTCATACATCTCTCGGCTCCGACAGCCTCGCTGCTGGGAGTCCAACGGTCTATTTTTTCAAAACGATGAAGAAAACGCGTTCGTTTTGCGGCAATTCTCTGATTGTAAGCGATATTATATTGTATACCCGATGGCAGTTTAGTCACAGTTCGTGGCTCCAGCTCCATCGAAGGGCGGCTAATGCGAAAGCAATGGCCCCCAGTCTCTCTCTCTCTCTCACATATATATATATATATATATATACACACACGCGCGCGAGCACACACACACTGAGAGAGAAGGGGTGGCATATGTACCCCTTCAAAATAGTTAAATCACACTTTATCAAATGCCACATAGCATCAAACAACATTACACTGTTTCAAACGTCGCCTCATTGTGTCAAACTCCTCCCTCTTTCTCCATATCTCCTTGTGTGTGTGTTGCCATTGTCTCAGAGAAAAAGAGCCATTATATATATATGTGTGTGTCTCGGTTTCTCTCTATCTCTCTCTCACACACACACACACACTGACTGACACGGATAGACACCCGAAACTCTACGCGGTCTCACTCGCCTACACATACACGTGTAATTACAACTTCTAGGTGTCTTCGACTCTTGGCAGAACGACACACAAACGGCGCCCACGTCCCCCCCCCGCGCACCCTTCCTCCGCGATATCTGACTACTGGACGAACACAAAGAAAACACATGTCACCATCGTCGTATTGCTGTCCGCTGGCTCACCTTTAACCGCCAATAAACGTAGTCCATTGAGGGCGAAATTGCTGACCGGAATCGACGAATACGTCACCGTCCTAGACGTGTTATATCGTTGTGGGTCACAGTCAACGATGATGACTGATGGGAACATCGTCGGCTGTGATGTAAATCAAAGCCATTTGGTAATAAACACACACACACACACACACACACCGTGCTACTGACACCAACACCCGTAAAGTTTATGGGAAAGATGTGTGTGTGTGTGGTTTGCCTTGATTTTGTCTACGTGTCTGTGTCCCTTTATGTGTATATGCGTATGTCTCTGCGAGAGGGAGCGCGCGTGCACACACACATAGACACACACACACACATGCTTAGATATACTGAGATCTATACAAATAAACACATACACAGACTATATATATATATATATATATATAAGAGAGAGAGAGAGAGAGACAAACAATTATAGAAATAGACAGGCAGGCAGACGGATAAGGCAGACAGATATTTAACACAGGCGATGTTTCGTGTAAAGGTAACTAGATTCACGGCCGCGGAAAATCCATACCCGCAACAGTCGATGATAAACGGTAGTATTTTCACTTTACACGGTGAGGCTGGTGGGGGGGGGGGGCGTGCGGTATCCGCCGATGGCTGGGATATCTACTGATTAATGGCTTGGTTTGAATGTCAGAATCGAATCTACTCGGGCCGGGGTATCCCTCGTTCTCGATCGTCGACGACACATGTTCGCCGTATTTCGAATTCTAGCCGAGCGTAAGGAACAGACTTATGGTTGACCAGTCGAGTAATAAGTAATATACGTGCGCGCGCACGTCAAGTCGGTTGTTTAATTGAATTGCTATACGAGTCTAAGCGGTGAATTAGGAGCCGAATGGTGAACCATAGGAAGCGAGGATGATGATGATGTTGGTGTTTTACGGCCACTTTTCTGCACATGGTAGGCTAAATGGTCCGAGCGACTTCCAAATGTAATGAAGCGAAGTCAAAGATGAAACATCCTTCAGATATGCCCACGCCGAGATTCGAACACGGGTGGTAGTGATCTGTGGTCCAACATGCTACCGCTAGACCACGGCGGCGCCATCGTTGGAATCGAGCTTTAGAGAGGACGGGTCGATTCTGTAACTTGTTTACCTTTAACACCCTGTAGTTTAAGGAGGGATTATTGGTATTATTGAGTGAATATAAACGCGGAAATGGCAATTAAATTGACAGTGTCTCGTCCGGGATGGCGTGTTGTTGTTTGTTTATTCAGAACTGTGGGCATATTTGATGAAATGAGGTTAATTGTTTTGCTAAAAGAGCCAAACGGCCATCAAAGGTATTGATGCCGAGTAAAAGATGAAACACCCTTGCCGTCAGATATAGCCAAGCCGGGCTTCGAACCCAGGTGTTAGAACCGCGATATTAGTTTGGCCACGCGCTTGCTTCTTTTAATCCTGATGGATCCATTAAACATCTATTATTATTATTATTATTATTTCGCTTACATTACAAATACGTTACACATACCAACATCGGAAACATTTATTGTGGCCTAAAACTGCACGCCTCTGTATACATAAAATGGGCCAAGAATACAATAAATCGGTCCTTCAGCCTGTTTATGTGCGAAACATTAATAGCGCAGTGACAAGACCGACAACAAACAAAAAATCTGTATTTGCCCAACCAGGATTGCTATGTTTAGCGCCTCGAGGTGTGAGAAGATCCGCCAACGACCGCACAATACCCCCCCCCCGAACACCCCCCCCCCACCCGCCCCGAACCCACAGCAGAACGGAGCAGCGATCCTCAAACGAAACAGACGATTGAGGACGGTAACAAGTGTCCATCAAAAATTTAAGAGCATTTCTCGTCGAGGAATTCCGCCTAAACGCTAGCCAAGCTCTCTGATTTATGGGTAATATCAACAACATCCCAGCTAGGTCGGCGCTGTTTTGTGGGGGTGGTTTTTTTATATTTATTGGCGGAGTTCGCTCTCCATCCGACCCAGGTGTTTGTTGTTGGGCGAGCCAGCGAGCTATAGCTACTTGCGCCACCTAACGGCATCTAGACCATTCAGCTAGTATTATTAGCGGCCCAAACATACAGAGAGAGGAGAGAGAGATGTAAGTAATGTTGCCACAAAATGTTGGGCTCAGCTGTCGCATTCTGGGAATAACGGACGGTGGCAGCACTGGGCTCCGAATTTCTCGTCCAGATTTTGACAAATTGGCACATCACTAGATCGGTATTTTGTTGTTAACTCGTAGACCCAATAGCAACGTCAGTAACATTCTACTCGGCTCGGCGTCGGGTTTTGTTGTGTCGGTGCTTAACGCGAACTTTTCTGCGTGCGATGGGTCAGTAGGTAGCTGGGTGGGTGAGTGAGTTGTTGTTCAACGATTGACTGAATGACTGAGTAAACGAGTGTTGTTCATACACACACACACACACACACACGCGGCGTAATTTAATCGACACTATACGATATGCAGGATGACGGGAAATGAAAGATGAAATACCCGGCAAGTTGCGAGTCGAACCTTTGCACTCTAGATCTGCGACAGATCGCGCTACCAGTTTCTGACACGGATAGAGTAGTCGGCTAGTTAAGTGACCATCTGTGCTCAGTGAATCTAGGACGTTTTGGCCAACCGACGTTTTGGCCTATGACGTTTTGGCCTAGGACATTTTGGCCAAGGTAGGACGTTTTGGCCAATGTATCAAATAAAACTTTAACTGGAAGGATGTTGGACTGTTTTATTGACAATTATTAATATTTCTTAACTAAGAATGGACAGATATGAGGAGATTAAGGTAGCTTAATTCAGATAAACGATGAAAGGTGAATGAACTGCAATTTATCAACCACAAGATGTATGCTATAATCGTGTATGATCAACCACGAACAAATAACATAAGTGATGGATGGAACAACAGATTTCACACCCTTGTTGGCCAGGATCATCCCTCGATATGGAAGCTGATATAAACCCTACAAGTAGAGTGTGCTCATGTCTCTGGAGTTCTCATTCAGGATCATTATGATATTAGACCGGAGAAAAAACAAGAAAGATATACACAGAATTCCCCAAAAGACTTCGTAACTTCTATCAAAATTGATTTTCAGGAAAATATCCCATAATCTTCGAGTTGAACAACGCAACATGTCAATTTGAACATTGAAAGTTTCGTGTTTTAAATGTCCTTTTGTAATTAAGAACTGTCAACAATTGTAAATAGAGTCGGACATCCAGTTAATTTTTTAATTTATACATTGGCCAAAACGTCCTACTTTGAAAAAATAGTTGGCCAAAATGTCCAGTAATCCTTTGTCTCCCTCGATCAGATGAAATCGTCATCATTTTACTTCAACCGATGATTAAACTAAAGTTAAAGATTTAGTTTGTTTGTTTGTTTGTTCAGTGATCTATGGTCGTCAGACGAAGATAACGCACCAAAAACACTAAATCTCCAATAGCTTAATGGTTAAAGTACCGAGTTACAAGCCTTAAGGTCAATGTTTGAATGCCATTCGTAGACAGGTTTGTGGGACTTCAATTTTTACGTGAAGCTGATCTTTACAATTCATTTTAATGTAGGATGAACACATGTTTAATTGATTACTGATGCAGGCTAGTGTTCGTTATTTTATTGGAATGTCTATGTTAAAGGGTTTTTTTTAGGCTGTCGGCCGAGGGATAGATAACATGTCAGTTATTTCGAGAGGCTGATCTTTACAACTCGTTTGGATATAGAATGTTTGTATGATTAGTTGTGCATTGGTCGGGGCTGATCTTCGTTGTTGGGTGTCTCCCTGCACACTGATTGCGGAAGAGGTGTGTTCTTGGGATGGTTTGCTTGTGGTTATAATGTAAACAATGATCTAGTTTTGGCACAAAATGGCCTTCTGTACCGAAAAATCGCATTCATTCATTCCTTCGGGGAATCGGCCCTCAGCTATATGTCCCTGGTGTAATATGTGTCGAGGCTAAACAAATCACTCACTTACTCACTCACCCACTCACTCACTCACTCACTACAATATAATGAATAGCGAAAAACTACACCCCTCCACAAAAGGATACTGCGGTTTAATGTATTACGTCTTTTATCCAATCAAAGGACAGTGCCATCAGACGGTATCATCCATCTACTAAGTTTCACCTGGAACATATGACCAAAGGGGTAATCGCAACGGTATAATCAGCCCAACGTTTTTTATTGACGGATGAAACATCCTGACTGACACAGACTACACGGTGAGTGAAAGAGTGGGTTACGTCGTCGCCGGCCACATCTGGGACACACGGCAGAGAAGCGACTCGGTGAGAAAATGAGTTAATCAGAAGGAACATCCAACAGAAGTTGACAACACTTCAGATACGAACCCCGATGTGAATCTTTCTGCAGCCCAATATACGCTACGAACGACCCACTCTTCTCGGCATCACTGCGCGCTACCGGCTGCCAATCAGATCTTGCTCCCTTCAAAGATTCACCACACAATACATACATACATACATACCACACACACACACACACACAAACCGACCCCAGAACACGATCTCTACAACTAGCCAACGAGCGCGCAACGACGGTCTCTCCAAAACGCCAACATTTCGCTCCCCACAAATCGTTCTGTTTATTCTGCGTTACGTTTCGATTTGTTACACTTACATGAGAGGCTGAACCGAAAAACGTCGTCTTCTCGCGAACACGATCCGTTCAGAGAACTACCGAAGTTCACACAGATGAAGCCCTTTTTCTTCTTCTCATTGTGTAAACTCCTTCTCGTCCGTTCCAATGCCCCCTTGGCCCGAAAAAAACCCTGGGGGACACTCGCATATTGACAACTTGGCGACAAATCGACTAAACGCAATCAATTGATTCGCTTACCTACAGCGTTACTTTATCAACACCGAACCTTTGTGCCGACGAACAATGATCTTCCACAGCCGGCTGGATGGTTACATGGACAAACAATTTCCGAGGTAAATAAGACCATATGTATATGTACTACGACGCTCACGTCTTCGGCGTTTGTAATAAATAGAAATATAACCTCAGTTTTTTTTACATAGTTGTTGTTTGGTATAGCAATCCACGGTGAGCGTTACAGTTGTGTTTGGTACGACTGTGTTGGTCTCATACAATGAAGCTTCTTACGCGATGCTGAGCGGGGCATTTTTTTTAAATTCCACGAGACACGATAGAAGACGGCAACATTTATATATGAATATATTGAATTGTCGGTGTTGTTTTTCGTTCAGATGATAACATTATTCTGAGTTCAACACACACACACACACACACAATATATATATATATATATATATAAAGAGAGAGAGAGAGAGAGGAAACCAGACCTTTAGTGAAAGGGAAATGGCAATAATACGCAGTGTGGTGGTACCTGTGCGTTTGTATACAAGTGCATGATATGCGTAAGTATGTACGTGCACGGAATGAACATCCACACATTCCATTCTCATCCACACGGGCGCATGCACGCACACGGTCCATCAACGCCCAACAGATCACGATAAATCCAACCTGCTGCAGCAAAAACAGACAACACCGAGTTTAAATACCAAAGGTACATAAGGGGAGACGTTAATGTCACCGAAAAACTACCATCTTGCTCAGACGAGATCATTCTCGGGAGTTTTTACGTTTTTATCCTTCCCAGTTTATTAATGTAAATAACCAGGGCATTACACAGTAAACAAACAAATAATGATCTGGCTCTAAAACGGAAACAAATTATCCAACATCTAAACTGATCTTTATGTCTGAACTGAACATGCTGTTAACGAGCGATGCGCCATATATATTATATATATATATAGAGAGAGAGAGAGAGAGAGAGAAAGGGAGAGAGCAGAGTCGTACACCTATGATTGGCTGTATCTATGTTGAATCTAGGACGTTTTGGCCAGCTATTATTTGAAGATAGGACGTTTTGGACAAATTTGTTTTATTTGTTGTTTTATTAATACAACTTCCAGTTAGGATATGAATACAGTAACCTGCACAAGAGTATTGAAGAGGCCTACAATAAAATACACAATCAGGATCCCAAACTATATACAATTTAAACAATTAACAAGGACATAGAAGTAAGTTAATACATGCCACTATATAATATATGTAACTGTGATAAGCCATGCTGCAATAAACTTCAGTTAAATACAGAGATCATAAACACAAGCTATTATATTTGTTCGCTTTTTATGTCACAAATGTACATCTTGAGATAAAAAACACAGGATATTGTTCCCTTTTTATATTTGGCCAATAACGTCCTATCTTCAAAAAATAGCTGGCCAGAACAACGTCCGCCAACTATCTATGTTAGACATGCAGCCATCCACCAAGATGTACAAAACCTCGGCAAGTATGAGTATGTTGAACACCGAGGTGTCCCGTTATTAGCCAACATCTTAGCGGAATCTCGCTTCCGCACAGACGGCAGCTGAACGAAAGGAAAACAACTTTAATAACAGGATTCCCTCAACGTGACAACTTTAGAAAAGCAGATTTTAAACGCTTCGGTAGGATTTAGTTAAAAGTGAGTAGAAAGCGGCTAGTCGTTATACCACTCTTCCGGTGGATACTCGTAAACAGTCCAGATAGGTTCCGGATAGCAAGAAGATAAACACGGGAAGCAAACGGTGTTTGTTGGTTGATGAACAATGGACTATAAAATGACACTGTCATGATGTGACATGGTTCCCACGGCCAAGGAAATATTATTTTCCAGGACAAAATTACCAAGTGAACAAGGCAATAAATCAAGATTTAAATTTTAACCGACTTGGGATATCAAGACCATGTACCGGCACTCTTCTTCTTCTTCTTCAACAAGCATATTTAAAAAAAATTCATGGGCGTTTTTCTTCTAAGTGGATTTCTAAGCAGTTGTTTTTCCAGGACATTTCCTGATTTTGTAAAATTTAAGGACATTTCCAGGACCTGAAAATTAATTTATTATTTTCCAGGTTTTCCCGGATGCCTGGGAACCATAGGGGTCCGATCACTTGCTTCAAAGCAGCACTAGAGAGATCTCCACACAATAGCCGAAATATAGAAACCGTGTAATCACAAGATTCTGGTTCAAACAATTAGTGGAAATACAAATTTCTCAAAGTCGGATATTGAAGACAAAATGTTTTTATTTCGTGTTCACGCGTCAGAAATGAACTGAAGAAAAATTAACAGAACACACGTAAACATACCGCTACACGTGGTTCGTACTGACGACAAATACATGACAATCACGCGCGACAATCTTATCATAATGCAAACATAGACATCAAAATAAACAGAAACGTTATGACGGCTTCGCATTCAAACAATTGCATTTCTATCAAAACAAGATTAGGTGAAAACCCGCTTAAAACCCACAGACTGTATACTTGACAGTGGATAACTTCTTGAATGAAATGATGCATGACTAACACACACACACGCACGCACGCGCAATCAATTCAGTAGAGCCATAACAGGATGAATAATGAAATTTAGATATATACAAGTTGATGAGATGACGTTAAATTCTATTATATTTATATACGTGTGTCTATACATCGTACACAGACTACTTTGATATCACAGGAAAGCACATTTTATCTTACGAAGTCTCTGTGACGTTTTGTTTTTCATAGATCACTCATCGCCCAAACTGAACAATAATCCGTCATTTTAGCATCCATAATCCAGACAGAGCCGTACTCTGCTTCCTTACCGCGAAGAGCAAGTTCCATCAGTCTTTTAAGAAATCAAGCACACACGAAAGCATGCTCACGCCCAAATAGCCATCCTGTCGCTGCCTCCAATTCGTGACGAACATGCGTTAAAACACTGCTGTCTCCCAAACGCCGATGACGAATCGCTGCCAATCCGAATCAACCCAGATCAGCTCCTGTACTCACGCAAGATGTGCATCCAATATTCCACAGTTCTGCTGACCACATATTAACGTATTAACTGAGCCCCAGTCAATGTACACACACACACACACACACACACATACAGAACACTGTCAAGCTAGCCGTGCCGGGCAATGGATCAGATGTGGTTCCAAAACCAAACCCCATCAAGCACTAAACACAGTTCTCCGAAAGAGATAGGGGAATGCATCACAATAACTGGCCATCCGTTCACTGTCCGAACGTACCCCTTTGGCTAATGCTGCATATATCGCTGCTGAGCTGCTGCGTCCGCTATCTGAGAAGGTCCTGGAGATACTATAGCTGGTATGTGTCCGAGTGGGCCAGCTTCGTCCATCACCGGCGACACGTACATCTTTGGCTCTTTGAAGTTTCGCCGCGGATCATTGACGGCCGAAAGCCAATCTCTTTCATTGGATTTCCGCTTCCTATCCGTGTGGCTGAAGTACCTGTGTATACAGACATATTGGTTGATCAACATCCATGTTATGGCATTCTTTAGCATTTTATCAGCTATAATAAAATCTGGCCTCTTGACTATGTCAATAAAATTTTTGAGTTACACATGCATGTAACATATGTAGTTATATCTACAAGAATTCCTGCATTCACATACCAAATTCATCATCAAACTATCCAAAATAAATGGAGGTTTTCCATCTGTCGGTGTCAATATTTTGACAAACGTGCAGAAGGCATAATTTGTTATCAAACTATCAAAATAAATGCAGGTTTTCTGTCCATATTTTGACGAACACACAAAAGACTTGGTCACCAAATGATCAAATTAAATGGAGGTTTCCTGTCCATCAGCTTTTATATTTTGACAAATATACAGAAGACAAACCGACTCTATTGATAAACCATCTCAAAACACAGATGATGATGATGATTGATGTTTTACGGCCACTTTGGTGCACATGGTAGGCTAAATGGGCCGAGCAATCTCCAAAGGTAATGAAGCAAGGTCAAAGATGAAACAACCTTCATATATGGCCACGCCGGGATTCGAACCCGGGTGGTTGTGTCTCAAAACACAGAAGAGTCTGGCTAAATCTGATGTCAGAAACCTGTTTTCTATCTATACATCAACTGGTCTCCTAGCTGTAGTTTGTTCTTTATCCCAGCAATATACTGTATAATTTTAGCTCTTCTTCATCCAGATCAGTGATATATATATATATATATATATAAAGCATATTTACTCTCCAACATGAATCACATTTGACATTATGTTGATGCCTTTACCACACAAAATTTCTGAAGATGACCTCATGTGTGAAAAGTTCCATTTTATTATCTCAATTTGCATACAAAGCTAAATAAAATACCTCACACGGGAAGTCTAAGGAAGCTGTTGTGTAAACAAACTGATTGAGAAGATTTTTTATCAAGATGATTTGGTGCTAAACTTGACATGAAATGCGCGAATATTTTGCAAACATACACTTCTACATAAGTTTACACAGAACCAATACCAGAAATTGATATGTACCTTTAAAGTGGATAGAACACGAAAGATATTCACAAAGAAGCAACGTGCAATCATCAGTCATTTCAATTCAAATGTCCTGCTGGCAAGTGCAATTATCTCACCTGAAATCTTGTCTACTATTATAACCACGATGACTATCTCGACGATCGCGCTGCTCAAATCTGTTAAACGATCCCGAATAACTTGAATGCTGTTCTCTGTGAAAATGACTAACTTCACGATGATCGCTGTTGAACCTGAAGATGAACAATGAGCTCATTTTGTAATATCTAATCTATAAATGGCTAGCTATTTGAATGACTACCTTGTGTGCATATGGACATGTGGGTGCAAGTGTGGGTATGCATGTTTTAGTAATTAGTTAAAAAGCACCAACAGAGAGAATCACAAATAATAAATAGCATCTAGTGGATACATCAAGATTGAATCTGGAGAAGTGATTTCATGCAGAAGGATAATGTTATTCTGCGTAAGTATGAACATGTGTGAATACATGCATAAATGCATGTGTATGCATGTGTTTGATAAGCAGGTGGAATCATTATTTCACTTTAATCTTCGGCTATGAGATGCTATTATGTCACACACACACACACACACAAACACACCTCTCACCTTGATTTATCATGACCTTTATCACCATGGTAACATTTGTCACCATGACCTTTGTTACCATGGAATGATTTGTCTCCAGGATGATGCTGCATCCTTTTCTCAGCATAGGGATTTGGAGGACGATTATATGAACTAAAGCTATCAAACCTGGAATGTAAACAAAACCATCTGTACACTGATTAATGACAAGATCTATTCTCTTTAAGCAAACATCGACCCAATTTTGATATTATCGTATGAAACTGTGCCCTCATATCTCATAATCTGTATCACGGGACAACCAACAGCTCTACCGATGAGCAACCAACAAGTTGAATGTTGGAAATATTATTACTGAAATTAACTGATGGGAGACAATTTAGGAAGATAATGGATAAGCTTATCGGTCACTCATTGAGGTATAACTATGGCCCACTCGTCCTCATATCTAGTTTGTAATCACCGGGCAAATATTGATTGCTCACTGAATGATTTTAGCTGATCACATAATATAAAAGCCATAACATTAAAATATGACATCTCTAAACTTCGAGCTGGTACGATACCAGATGTTTTGATACCAGCCAATACCATAACTTGTGTTCAATATTGGATACCAAACACTAGCCCTGTAACAAGTCTAATTTATATGCAGTGTGGTCCTCAGTACACGCATGCACACACTGATTCCAATCAGTGTGTGCATGCAAGAAAAAGATATATTGTATGCACTAAATAGCAATCCTGTTATCAATATCATATCTTGCAGGTGTTTTCTTGTTCTTTCATAATGGATAGTTTTCTTTTGCTGGAAGATACTTGAACAGTTACTCTGATAGATGCGCTCAAAAATATGTGTTGGATAAATGGATGTTTTTTTTAAATTAATAAAATTTAATTTAAATTTTAAATATGCAACAAATTTTAATTGGTATCCACAATGTGATTTGAAATTAATGATTTATGCTTCTTTTGCATCGGAAAGATTACCAGAAAATATAGAATTCACTAATACCAACTTGCTCTAAGATATATGACGTTATGCTTTACTTGTTGCATAGATTATAAATAATTAATATATACAGATGGGCCGAAGTGAGATGCGAGGACTTAAAACTGTTCACCAATCAACAACTACGTTACTTGTAACATAGCGTTCAGTTCAACGATTAAAAATACATTTACTAAAATATTAAATATTATACGAGTTAAAAAAAGGTAGTAAAATTTTGTACAAATATTGATCTTAATGTATTGATATTAATAATTATTATCCCCACCCCCAGCACTTTATGTAATATGACAATATGGCTAAGTTGCCACTTCAGCTATCTCTTATGCCATCAAATATGTCTGCTCAGTGTAGGGTAGTTTTATTTTAAGTGTAGCTCAATCAGAGTGGCTATGACCATTATAAATGTTTTTAACCTATCCATGTTTGTCATCAATATTCTAAACAAATGTACAAAGACCAAGAAGCTGACATGTAATGTTACCTTCCAGAAACTTTAATAATGACTTTGTGCTGTGGCCAGTTAACATTGTTATATGAGAGAATATAATATTACCTAAAGAAGAAGGAAGAGCTCACAGAAAACGATCTGATCTAATCACACACCATGATCTCAATCACAATGACCTATACCGTTTTCACTGACCTATTTCTTTGTGATTCATCCTGTCTTGCCAGTGGGCTAAACAGCTGCCAGCGATCTGAAGAATTGGAATCTTGATTGTTGTCATTCTCTCTGCCGTGGAAGCCAGCCTGATTACTGTTGCCTGTGCTGCCTTGCTGCACCAGACATTCTGTAAACGAAATTATACATCACCTGAGTGAAAGGTCATCGAGTGCTCAGAGATTTCATATGATTTTAAAAATCATATCTGATGAAGGACAGTGTTTCTGTTATCTCAAAGGCATTTATGTTTCTGTATTAGATATATTTTTGTATTATTATAGAGATTTCATTCCCCTACACAAACAGAGAATGGCATCAAAGACCTCCTCAAATAAAAAAAATAAACATGTTTGCAGAAAGGAATTCCAAAAATTCCAACAGTAAACGGTCAACACACCAGTATCTTAGCTTCACAAATCTAAGTTCGATCACCAAATTTTCACTCATGGACCACAGAAACACCCCCCTCCGAACTAAAACAACCCAAAAACTTGTTAGAAAGTTTATTAACTCATGCACAAGAAGAACACAAAGACAGCCAAACTGGCTCTAGCTACCTACAGACGTTGAAGAAGTTATTCCATTATGAAAGCACAAACGTTATTTTCACGTTAGCCTACATACCCGTCTCGACTACTATCACTCCAGCCTTCGGGTGGTTGTGCGTGACGACGTTTATATCCTGCCTTGTGCTCTTTATTTCTATCATCTGCCTGATGCTGGGGATTCTGATCATTGTGAACACGTTTGTGGCCGTGACCGTGGAAGCCGTGTGCCGAGCCCTGCTGGGGGTTATGATGACTCGATTGAGATGCCTAAACCAAATGGAAGCACTCAATTGATAAACTAATTCAATACCGCATAGCAATAATATGGTAATATGTTTCAAGTTTATCAGCTGTGTATTTCATGCTGATTTTTTGTGGTTTTAAACTGATCAACACAAAATAAAATGGATTTGAACTTCTTCGCCTATGTACAACTGTGTCTTATGTAAGAACCTATGATGTACCCACACAAGTGCTTAGTACACACACAGTCAACAGTGTTCAGCATACACCAATGTTCCTACAGCCAAGGAAATATTATTTTCCAGGACTTATCCAAGACAAATTATACAAGATTTAAAGGTAACAAATTAAGACATGTACAAAAAGCACATCATATTTATGATTGATTATTGACAGTTTTGTGGTTCAGCCTGCTCCTCACCCCTTCTAGCTGTCTGATCCACCCATTTTTATTTAAATTTTAATCGAAATGGGATACCAAGGTTATGTACCGGTACTCTTTTTCTTCTACAATCAAACTTTTCTTCTACATGCATAATATTTATTCACTGGCTTTTATGTTCCAAGTGGATTTTTTCACAGGCAACATTTCCTGATTTTTTCAAATTCAAGGAAATTTCCAACAAATTAATTTTCCAGGATTTCCATGACGTGTGGAAACCCTGACACACACCACACATGCACACAAACAAGTTAGTGACATCACCATACCTCATTTTTATCATGTTGTTGCTGTTGCTGCTGTTGCGTGATGATGATGATCCTTGTCTTTCTCCTTTTCACCTTCTCGTTTTTTCACCGCGTGTTTGTAGACTTTGTGTAACTTGACTGCATCGAGTACCGTGAACTCCGACACAAACATCCAGAGGAAACTAGGAAGCGAATAAGGTAATATGAGACATTTAATATATGTTAATATTTGGTGTTGGGATGCTTGAGTGCCTTCGTGCCTAAATAAATCACGAATATTCCAATTTTAGGTTCGCATAAGAGACTGACTGGTCAACTAAAAAAGACATTATTATCATATCAATTTGTGCCCTCATATCTCATAATCTGGATCACAGGACAACCAACAGCTCTCCTGATGAACAACCAACAAGTTGAAAAGTCAAAAATAGAAATAACAAAAGTTAATGAGGACAAAGATTTTGATTAATTTCACGAACTTGTTGATCACTCATCGAGGTATAACTGTGGCCCACTCATCCTCATATAGAGTTTGTAATCATTGGGCACGGCTGAGATGACATATGACAAAATCCAGTACAACTCTCCGTATACTAAATGACATCGCCCAATACCTTCTCCACTCCTTGATCACGTCAGGATTGTTAAAGCCATTCAGACAGTGGTGTATATGGTCTCCTATCTTGAGCAGACATTTACGCGTGTGAGCCAGCTGTTCCTTGTCGGAGAGCTCGGTATCGGGATTAGCCAATGACTTCAAGGCCTTCTTCACCGGTCTCATCTTCTCTTTACACTGACAACAGAGAGAGCGAGACAGTTTACAATTAGTGTGTTGATAAATCCATTGACGTTGAGTACATGATCTCTTATGGTAGTTGCTTAGAAATAGATCATTAAAAGTAAAATGTGATTATTAAACACACAAGTTCGCTATAAATGTTCAGCATTAAGTCATTTAAGACTAAGCCACGTCTTTAATAAACTAGTCATATAGTCATTTATCACTAAGCCACGTCTTTAATAAACTAGTCATATAGTCATTTATCACTAAGCCACGTCTTTAATAAACTAGTCATATAGTCATTTATCACTAAGCCACGTCTTTAATAAACTAGTCATATAAAACATTATTTCCACTGTCTCAGTGGTCAGTTTTCAGAAGTACCTTGATGAAGACCTCTGGAGGTAGTTCTGTTGGTAACTCTCCGCCACCCGTTATTAGCCTCGTCTCACCTACTGTTATGTGTACTGGTCCCGAGACATGTTTCGGCTTCTTCTTCTGCGTGAGAATAATCAGCCATCAAAGAAAGAACTTAAATTTGTGATGAAAACTGATTCTCTTCAAATAGGAAATCTCATAACACACACAACGAGCAGCTGACAAAAACCCGAGATATTACCTTCTTCTTCTTTTCTTTAACATTATCCTTCAACTCTCCCTCTTCCTCCTCCTCATCCTGCTCCTCTGGCTCCTCATCTTTCTGTCTCTGTTCCTCTTTCTGTTCTCGATCTTTCTTCTTCTTCTTTTTCTTCGCATTATTACTGTGGCCGTCGTCATCATCCTTCTGAGCAGACTTCTCATTGTTCGAGTTATCCTCGCTCTCGTCATCCTCGATGATCTCCTGAGATTTGAACTTTGAACTGCTCCGTGCCTTGTTAGATGAGGCCGACTTCCTCTTGGAGCCATGACCCTCCTGATGAGTTAAGATGAGGCGACGACGGTTAGCAAGGAATATTTATTACAAGACCGTTTAATGTGCTGCTTATTGAATCAGCTGTAAATGTTACCTGTTTGTATCAAGTGGATTATTTTGAGTGCACACGTGTGATTGTAAGCACGAGAGAAGAGAAAATTTCCAAATATGTGAAAGTGCACCACCGCTGAAACTTGAAATTTAGGTATTTTCAACAGCACAAACTGATTCAGAACATCAGGATCACTAGAAAATCCATGAAATGCCAGAAAGCAACATCTCTGTTGGGTGACAGAAGGTGAAAACTCATACTACAGCCACAGAGAGTGAATTACAAACTACTGAGCTCTAACTAAAAGCGTCACATTCTTAGACTGGCAAAGCTGCACCTGCATTATTCACTTATGATCAGACAAAACATCCCACATACATGGGAATCACTTGGGATTCAATTGTGGGTTCAAAGCTCCACGAGCGGCAATGCTGTCATGTGGCGACTGGTTCACTCATCCATTAAAAAAAATGAGTACCTGACAGGACGTGCGCTGGCTGTGTGTTTGAGTAACGCTTTGCACCTATAATGGCAGCATGCGTTGTATACAGTTTGGATAAGAGTAAGCCAACAATACGACGATTACATCAGTCACGATTTACTTAATACCAACCTCACTGTAGTTAAAATAAAGATGACAATGATTGATGTTTCACAGCCACTTTTGTGCACAAGGTAAGCTAAATGGGCCGAGTGATCTCCGAAGAAAATGAGATGAAGTAAAAGACGAAACACCCTTCAGATATGCCCACACCGAGATTAAAACGAAGGTGGTAGTGATCTATAATCCAACGTGCTACCAACTAGACCACATAGTGATCCAGTTTAAATAAAGACAACCCATCTTAGCCAAGTAAACAACCAAATGAGAAAGTAGGGTTTCACAGCTCATCAGAACATGAGGTTAATTTATTGCTGTCTCCTAATCAGTCACGTCTTATCACAAACAATGGTAACTGGTCGGTGAATTACCAACCATAAATAACAAACGAGTTGCCAAATAAATTTAACCCAATCTTAAAGCATATTAAGACTACTGACAAATTAACTCGCTCACTAAAATCAACCTTGAAGTGATGATGTCTGCCGCCACAGAACTGAGAAAATCCAGACAAGCATCATCAGGTAGAGAACAGTAAATATTAAGCCAATGGTTAGTGTAACGTATGCATGAATGGAACCAGATGTTTTATACACCTGTAGACAGAACCTCCCTCCCCCCATCACACACACACACACACACACACACACAAACCACATCTGTAAGTGTCTTTTAACTGTTTACAACTGACCTGTTTCAGTTTATCCTTTATTGAAGGGAAGGGCATTGTCTGCGGTTTGCCGAGGTGTTTAGCCAATGATTTCAGCAGATATTCTGTACGAGTCTGTAGGTGCTTCGCTTGAGGCTTCAGTTCCCCATCAGGTAAAATCTACAATAAGGGGAGTAAACATAGCTAAATACTGACTGTATATTGATAATATTTTTATTAGAGCATCCACTTCAAATGCTTGTGAAGCCAGCTCAATGGCACTTTGACAATAGATCGAAGAAACAAACTTCTAACAGACATCATAATACATTGATCACACCAGAACAAGAACGTTTCATTAATAACATCTGGCACAAAAATTAATACCATATAAAAATTATAACAGTTAATAATTGAAAAAATCATAAATGAAATCGGCTCTTTTTTTGAAGACTCGTGATTCTTATTTTTTGCATCATTAAAGCAAAGGACAACCTGATCAAAGATCTTTTCCTATTCGATGAATAAAGTTGTTTCGAGAATAGTAAAACAAATTCACATAATATCATTCACCTTATCATGAAGATCAAAATCTGGGTCCATTTTGATTGCCTCCCAATTTCCCATGCCATATTCATAGACGCCCCAGAGTAGGTGTGAATCTTCTATTGGTTCCCATGGACAATCAAAGTGAGCAGCCTTCACATGGAAGTCAATCACATACCTGTACAGACAATTACGAACATTACTCCAATATACCAGCAATACTACATTACACAAACATAACTCAACGGCACAAATTTTACACACTGATAAACGGACATCATTCTAAGAGACGAATATTACTCTAAAGCACAAACATTACTCCAATATTTGAGCATTACTTCATTACACAAGAATCACTCCAAGACACACATTACTCTAGATAAATAAATATTACTCCGAGACACATACATTACTCCACTGAACAAACATTACTTAGGTAAATAAATATTATTCTGACAAACAGAAAAAGCTCTCCCATGAGATAAGCTTCCCAATACAAGTAGCAATGCACACCCAAAATTTTAACCCTCTAAAATATATACAAGAATCTGTTATTAGAATAAAGCTGAGTGAAAGAAGGAATATACTTTTTGAATTTTGCAAATCGGACCTATGGGTGCTGAGAAACCTTCGTTTTAGCTCGCAATCTCATTGGAAACATGGTAATGGGAAAACACTGGGCACAAATTACAATTTTTGGATCAACTGGTAAGTTTTATTAAGCAATTACACACATAAAACCAAATTGCTCTATAACCACACAAGACAAATTTATCAAAATACACACACTTGTAGTATTTGATGTGCCAAATAACTTGGCGCTAAACATAATTTCCTACGCATAACACTAATCCAAGATGGCCGCCATGAATCCAAGATGGCCGCCCAGAATTCAAATTCCACATCATCCAGTCACATTAATCAAAAGTCCACAGCATATGTGTAGTAATTGCTCCATTTTCCAGCTGTGCATTTTTAGTTCTGCATCTGCTTTCCCATAGAAATCACAGAGGTCACTGTATCACATGACCAAATCCAAAATGGCCGACTTTTTTTGGCACTAACTGCGAATCGCCAACATGGGGAGTAATATATCAAATTAAAGCTCTTCACTAGCTGCATCAATTTCTTAGCACTGCAGCAAACAGAAAATCTCCTGAAAGAAAAATTTTTTCATTATTTAAAAGGATATCCCAAACAATTATTTTATATGGAAAGACGGAAAATTGTCAAATAGTGGTGAAATTTGACTGGCTGACTTGCAGCTACAAATCACTCCTTAGAGGTTGGATTCTGGGATATATTCACTTTAAATATTTGGAATCAGTAAATCTATCAGAATCTATCATTCTTTGTATCACCAGAAATAGGAACTATAGTACGATTTGAACCCCACATGTACTTGAATTAGGCTGAGCAACAGGTGAACTCACTTCACTTTCATATGTTGTTGTATATGTTTCTGTTACTTGTGGAACTGGTAGGCCTGATTTAGGGAATGAAAATATTTCGGTTAAAAACTTAGTAAGTTTTGCCCCTCTAAGCTTTTTGCTGAGCTCAGAAATACGTTTCATTTTCACTCGAAGAAGGCGAAGCATATGGCCCTCCAAGTTCACACCAGACCACTATGACAACCAATGTGCAGCAGTGTCGCACTCTCTTTGCTGGCATGCTTGTATATTTCACAGATGATGATCTTAGTGATAGCATCTGGGTTGAGCTTCTGTCCATAACGTTTCTTCAATTCTTGATAAGCCATTCTGAAAAAAAGATAAAATTAGTTTTATTCAAGAACCCGCCTAAGAAATTCTGACCACCAGATGCAGTTTACTCTTGTAAAGAGTGCCGTAAAAAGCAGCCCAAACAAGAATCCATGTGTATATCACATAAAAGATTAACCTACCTAACACCACAAGTGGTATAGGTTCTAGAGGGTTAACCTCGCAGACTGGACCTTTAAACTCAACAACTGACTGTGCCTATGACCACAAGAGTGGTTACAAGCCAATGGCCAGGATGACGGTTGAGTAAGTGGTCAGTAGTGTTTCTACTTTAAATAAACAAAATCAGTTTAAGAATGTTTATAACTAACTGCAGTGTCCCTTTAAGTCACTTTTGTTTTTAATCAGTTGATTATTTTCACAATGTATAAACTTAATCTTACAGTATCCTTTTACATCATTTCTAAAAACAAATACTCACGTGGCTTTGTTTACAACGGTGACGTCACCACGAGCCAATCGGGGCCCGTGAATCCAACCACGTGATCGAGAACTCCTAGTTCTAAAAATAGAACGTTCGCTGGAGAGCGTCGCGTCAACAAATGAGTCGAATCCGGAGACTTCTCTGACTTTGAGCGTTGATCTCCACAAAGTTTTCCAATTAAATGTAATATATTATAGATCCTAAGATGCAGAAGAATGTTATTTCACTATATGCAATGAACGATTTCGATATCTGGTCCCGTTTCTGAGAAATAGACGCGTGACTTTATGACTTCACTATTCAAACTTCCCGCAACGGATAGTTACCGTTCAAGCACCGGAGTGAAGGCCAGCTCGAGTTCTGATTGGTCATAAATTTATATTAAAATATTCAAACGCACTCCGCGGTAGTTAATTTTATAAACGGGGATGTCGCAACCCGTGACCTGATAAATCTGGATCGTCGACGGACTCGCTTTCCGGAGCAACTTATTGTTTTAAAATCGCTCTTGAATAATAAGTTTGCGGTGGATTTAAAAGTTTTAGTATCAAGTTAAAGATATTTTTCCTGGCTTTTTAATGATATGAGAGTGGGTTTAATAGCTCTTTCGGTTGTTGCGCTATAAACTGTTGAAATTTGTGAACCTGCCAAATCCGGTTTGTCCAACAGGGTTGCAGCTGGGATGTGCATTGCTAATACAAGTGGCATGCTATTTTACAGCCATTTTTATGTAAGAGGAAGGCAAAAAATACTGAACAAAAGGCAAAAAGACTAAATCCATAACCCTCCTAGCTCTAAAAGACTACCACAAAGATGACCTCATTACAGTCTGAGAGTCCCTGGATCAGACGGCCGACGATGAGATGAGCTTTCAAGTAAATCAATTAAAAAACAAATATCTCTCGTTCACCAACCTTTTCCTGTCCTCCTTACTGGCTGGCATCACCTCACAGAGTGGCTCCAGCTCAGCCCTGGCCTGCATCACAGCTTTAGCATTAACAGGGACACTGGCTAGCTTAAACGTTGGTCCACGATGTCCTTTTTTCACAGCACCTGTCATGTAAAATGAGCTACCGATGTCAACATCAAGGTAACAAACCCGAACCCCACACTCTTTGGATATGATGTGCTTTCATGCATAGTTCCAAATATGCAGATTCAAATGAATGAGAGGTCTTCAGCAGCACACCAGAGATACATGGCTGAAGAAGACTCCAGCGAAACAACACACAAAACAAGGTAAGTGGATCTGGTTTGATCCCAGAGCTCATTGTTTTCAGCACAGTGCTCTAACCACTAAATATTTGTGCATCCATAGATCTATACCTACACGCATTTATTAACGATTATTATATCAGTTACTGGGTAACAACAATGCACAAAAGCATGGATACGTCATACCTTCAACACTGTTAGATTCTTCTTTCAGTTTCTCCTCGTATTCAACAATAGCCTGCTCACATTGTGTCTGTAGCATCTCAGCAAGACGTTTTAAGTCTGCTGATGACTTCTCCATCAGTTCGGAATCACCTGCTATGGAGTCTAGCCTAAGTAATACAAGTAGTCATGTGTCATTTCAGCTACACACACACACACACACACACACACACACACACATATATACACATATCCCAACACACACTATACTCTACCTTTCCATAGGGCGGCCAAATTTCTTGTAACTCCGTATAAACCTTCTCACTTCAGCTATCGTGAAGCCCTTAATGCCGTCTTTGTGCGTTCGCGGACGTCCCCTTTTCTTTGGCCGATCCTCCTCCGAGTCCTCATCGCTCGTAAACGATTCTTCTTCCTTTCTCCGATGCTTCTTATCAGCATCATCATCTGAGTCTAAGCTGAGCTGTAGAAACCAAAAGAACGTCATTCATAATATGTGTCAAACCATTTATCAGTCTTTATCGTCTCCATTCGTGTTATGTTCATTGTTTATATTCATCACATATTTTGTTTCAGAGTAAATAAACAATAACAGTCGTAAACTGACTTTTTTAATCTGCTTCCTGGAGCGGGGTGGCAGGTTCAGCTCCATCAACTGCTGCTGGAGTTCTTCCTCCTCAATCCTTTTACGTTCCTCATCCGGGATGATTTCATCCCAAGTTTTGCCTAACACAGAAAAAAGCCAAGAAGACATTCTTGAAACAACTGTTATGGATGGAACACCGTTCAAAATCAACAGCAATAGCCATAGCCTAAGAACGCTATCACTTTTTCATATTTGTGATTAAAATCGTTAGACACGAGAAATACTATTCAAGTGATTTTTGACCTTGTATTTGTAATACAAATTTGATTTAAAAAAAATGCATACCCTCTTCTGTGTGCGTTCTTTCAATCTCTTCATCCTCAAGGTTATCAAAGCTCACCACCTAAAAATATGAGACGAAACAGACGTGGAAAGAACAACAACCCGAAGAAATGTTATGAGATAGCTACTATTTGTATTTCAGTTAGAGTGGGGACTTCTTTTGTTAATCTGTAATGGCCTTGTTATACAGATTCTGTATTTGTACAAGTAGCTGTATTTACACGGACTGATAATTATACAAATACAACATCAGCGTATTTAATAAGCTATCAACCAAATCTTGTCACTTCTAATAAAAACAACAACAGGAATAATACAGATCTAACCAATCGTCCCAAAACGTAATGTTATATACCCATAAAATGTTATTTAAATGACTGAATCTTAAGGATATATTTTAAATTTCCAGTTGATGATGCTTCCAACCACCCCCCCCCCCCCACCAAATCACTTCTGGCAACCTGTAATACATTTTAATGACAGAGCCATAAGAACAGTGAGAAGTGTCGAAATTCTAAATAAAAATTTCTGCACAAAATACACGGTCAACAAATTTGGCTTTAGCAGTATTCCATCGGATATAGGGACCTACCTTAAATTGTGAGAGCAGCTCATCCTTAACACTTGTCTGTTCTTCTTCAGTGTCACGTGTCTCAGCCAGTTTAAGGATCTCGTCTATGTCCACCTGTACTTCTTGCTCCTCTTCAGCTTCTTCTTTGAACAGAGTCTCAGCACCGAACTTTAAGATGGCATTTAGTTCGTCCTTGTTAAATGGGTTTGTCCTGTAAGTAACGATGATACAGCATAATGTGCGTGTCACTGCTGATTTTTACAAAAGGACTTCTGCCCAATGTAAACTCAACACCTACAGCACCTTTATAATTCTCAAATAGGTACTCCTACATATACACTTATTACAGGGTACCCACAGGATTTCAAAAATCAAATTCCCTGTATTTTCCCCGACTTATTTAAGAAATATCCCTATGTATTGTATGCAAAAGTTGCATGTTGAATGAACTTTGGTTTAGTAAAGCAGCCTCCATCCACCCCTAATGCTATAAATTTGGAACAGCGGCATAAAAATTCTGTATTTTTCCGAATTGAAAATTTCCCCATGTTTTCCCTGCAGGAAAAGTCATTTTCTCTGTTTTATAATAATAATGTATATTTATAAAGCGCCAATGCCAAAGAAACCCTGTTCCGAGGCGCCATACAATAAAGAAAGAGTTGTTAAACAAAATCACTAAATATAATAAGTACGTTAACAATTACCTGTGCTGTGGGTACCCTGTATTAATAAATGGAGATGTGACAATGAAGATTTAACAGACAACTGAATATACTATTCCTGAAGCACATGTCCAAAGGGATAGTTATTTCTAAGGAAATGACACGACACTCCACAGATAATCCGCAAAATCAGACACCAACTGTGCTACGGGAGTGCTCTCAGCAATAGTTTAATAAAGTATCATTTCGAAGTCCAGCAGCTACCATTCAGATAACAACAATCACAGAATAAATGTCACACATATTTTCATCACTAACACGTACCCTTGTGATCCAGTCAGACCACCTTTACTGAGCACGGTACGGCCGGTCGTGTCCATACGTTGAATAACCAAATGGTCTAACACCATCTTCTTCTTGGCTCGCTCCACTATGTCTTCTTCGATACTGTTCTTGGTTACCAAACGATAGACGCTGACCTAAACACATAAAGATATGTCATCTCAAAACTGAACCTTGTGTTGATCAAATCGTAACACAAAATAATATCTTAAATTTCATGACTGCTCACAGTCCACATGTGGCCAAATAATTACAGATGCTGCAAACATCAGCACGCCTGTTTTCCAGCTGAAACCCACCTGTTTTTTCTGCCCTATTCTATGGGCTCTGGCCTGAGCCTGCAGATCATTTTGTGGATTCCAGTCACTGTCGAATATGATGACCGTGTCAGCAGTGGCCAGATTCACACCGAGACCACCGGCTCTCGTAGACAGCAGAAAACAGAAATCAGCCGAACCTTCGGCATTAAAGTGATCCATGGCCTGTTTACGCAGTTCTCCTCTTATGGAACCATCCAATCTCTGTATGAGTGATGGAACAAATTGGGTTAATGGAAACAATACTATTATATCTCTGGATGATGTAATCCGACTTGATTATATACTTCTGCAGGAAATATAACTTGTACACAAATGTATTTGTAAATTGGAATAAATTTGTATCATAAAATCAATATTTAGTATTAGCTTCAGCACTAGCCATCCCCTGGACATGAGATACTGAAGACAAAGGTTTTTACTGAAAACATGGATATCTGTAATGTAATGCATTACCGACCAGGTTAGGTCAGCATCCAGTTAATAATCGCAGACAGACTAAAGTAAGACTTACCTGGTAATTAAATCTACGAAGCTGTAAGTAATCGGCGACTATGTCCAGCATGCGCACCATCTGAGAGAATATTAGAACACGATGACCACCCTCCCTCAGGCGCATCAACAGCTTATCTAACAGGATCAGCTTACCGCTGCCTTTTACGAGAGTCTGCAACAGAAACATATGAAGAAAACTATCTCATAACTGGCAAGAACCCAAAATGACAAGTATGTTTCCACTTACATATACAAGCAAACCCAAAACAATCAGGACATGACAATGGAAGGGATTATAACAACTGATGCAGCAGACAAATTGCAGTTCCAACCCTGGTATCAGGTATCCAAGATGCAGCTCTACAGGCAAGTGGTGTGTCACACTGATATAAAAAGTTGTGCTTTTTTAGGACACTGAGACTACTTGAGCAGGGAAAAAATATGTCTTTTACAAGATAAATTTTCTTCAAACCACCAGTTTGAACTACTCCCACGTTTCCAGTAGGGAAAAATACTTTTAGCTTGGAAAAACCAGAACTTCAGCAAAAACTGGAAAACTCTCATTCATAATTCAGTTAGAATCTCAAGTTATCCAAATACCAACATCCAGATTATAAAAAGTTGTGTGAAGAAGAATCCCTCTGAAGACTTACCTCTAATAGGTCTTTAGTAATCTCAACATCTTCTAGTGGTCTTATGAGATGGGCATGATTACAACACTTCTTCAGCTCCATAATGATGTTAACAAAGCTAGATCTTGATCCCTTGATCCCTCTGGTCAGTGCCTTGTAGTTCTTGGTCAGGATCCACTTGTAATACTGTTTCTGTTTTTTACTCATCTCGACCCTAAGGATCTGCTCCACCTGATTAAAGAATTGTGAAAAAGGTAAATATGGGGAACCGAGGGCTGAAATATCCATCACACTTAAACAGGTCAGCTACCATTTTCAACCTTAATAGCCAGGATTTATTTACTGAGAAAAAATACAGGTCTGTCATTAACAGCCACCAAATTTAGCTTTCCAATACCTAATGTATCACACAATTTATTCTCAATGAAAGGCACTCTGTGCTCAATTTGAGCAGAACCAAACATTCTCAATTTAATCATGCATACTTTGGCTGGCAGTGACTTCTCGACATCCTTCTTCACTCGACGCAACAAAAACGGTTCCAGTTCTTTATGCAGCTGAGCAAATCCAGTTTTATCGGCTGTCAAATGGCGAGCTTCAAAATCTTCCCATTTATCAAACCTGTTCGGAAGTGAAAGAACAAATTTAAATTTAATCAACTGTACCGTGCTCTTCTAACCAACACCGTACTAGTTCAGCACTTGAAATTATGTCAAAGGATTACACTTAATGTAATTTCTTTAAATGAGAACATCAACATTTCTAATAAAGTTTTTTAAGTAACTGGCAAAGCACAGCAGCTTAGAATGGCTGCTAATAGTAAAGACATCATCATCATCATCATCATCATTTATTAGACAATGAATCTTGTCTACTCTGCCACAGACACTCAAAACAAATCCATAAAACTAACTAATTCTTACTTTTCAGGCATTATAAAATACAGCAAGGCCCAGAGCTCCTTCAATGAATTCTGTAGAGGCGTACCAGTAATTAATATACGATGATTTGTATCGAACTGATACAGGGACTTGTACAGCAATGAGTCGTCATTCTTCAGCCTGTGTGCCTCATCCACACCTAACATAGCCCACGAGACATTACCAAGGAACGACTGAAGACAGAATTAAATGTATGCCATTCTCTATTAGTGGAAGGTGGAAATAAAAGCAGTAATTGGTGCCAATTTATAAATAAAAAGCAATGGAAATTTGAAACTTGAATGCAATTAGGTCAAGTTAAGGCGGTCATGAAAAGGATAAGAAAAAAAGGTGAATGAAAAAGTCATGTCAAAATCATAATTTGTTATGCTATACCACCAAGGACGAAGGGATTTAATTGCAACAGACCAGGATATATATTCACCTTATCTTTGAGCAATATTTCATATGTGGTAACAAGTACATTGAACTTGAGACGTTTGTTTCCACTGTGACACCACTCATAATCGCGAATCTGTAAAGAATGGTTAGTTTAATGTATAGCGCATTGTGACATTTAATTGTATTACTAAAATCACTGATTAGACTATGACCTTTGTTTACATGTTCCAGTGCCATCAAACACACACACACACACACACACAGCTCATACATATAGAAATAGAATCCAGTTTGTGCCCATGGTAAGCTATATAAGTTAAGTTATCTCCAGAAGTAATGAAGCGAAGTGAAAAATGAAACACCCATCAGGTGCAGCCAAGCCAGGGTCTGAACAAAGCTGCTCGAGATCAATGATAAATTATGCTGCCACAAACAACTCTCCTGTTTCTAACCATCAACACAAAACACTTAAGTGCATTTAGATGACTCACAATATTCCTGCTGGTAATATCTCCTATATAGACCACAACATTGATATCCGGTGCCCAGATCTTGAATTCCCTCTGCCAGGTCACCACTGTCGACAGAGGCACTACCAACAAGAATGGGCCATAAACGTGATGTGCATTCATCAGGCTCGATACGAATGCAATTGTTTCTATTGTCTTGCCGAGACCCATCTCATCGGCTAGGATCACACTGTTCAGTCTGCAATAACATAAACACATCATTTATTAGTCAAGATGAAAAGGGAAACAAGAAGAGCCGGGGATCTTCCAACACTTGCACTCACTTCTGATAAATGGCTTATGAAAATTCAATTAAAGGATCCTAAGCAAATTGTTCAACCACATATTAATAATAATGACAGAATTCATTCAGTAATTAATTGCCATAAAAGATCATTTAACTGGTTGTATCAAATAGATGGCAATTAGATGTGAAAAATCACCAAAATAGCACCTCTCTCCAAGAACATTAACTACTCTTCATAAACAGGCCAAAGGCTTTTGAAACTGTCGTCTTTATTTATGCCTACCTGCACCATGAATGAAGAAGCCAGTTCAGGCCTTCCAGCTGGTAGTCTCGTAACTGTAAATGTTCTTCTCCACCCAAATAATTTGGCTGCTCCTTCAGTGGGGAGAACTTGGGACGTACCTTTAAAGCCTGAAGGTGATAAAATGCACTGTTTTACTCACATATTGACTATGAATACTTTACACAGTTCATTATTCAGTAAAGTCTCTCAGGTGATGATGGTACACCTATAACGAAATATAGAAGGAAACTACCCACTTCCAATGAAACAGCTGACAAACTCCAGCATGTCACAACAGTAGTAAATGATATGTCAGTAGCTATTTAATGGGAAATGTTTACTTCTTCTATACAACATGTCAATGGTAACAAGCTTAATTATCTGAAAACATTATGTGCTTTTATATATATATATATATATATATATATATATATATATATAAAGCTTACACCTTATAGGGCTTCATTATATTGCTTCAGTGTATTGTATTCATTGTAACTTGTTTCCAGTAACCAATAATGTTGGCAACAAAAAACATTCAAGTATTTTAATGTACAAATACTAAACATTACTACAAAAATGCTTCATTTTAACATGTCCCAAAACAAACACAAATAATTGAAAAATAGTTTCAAAAACAAATGTATCTTGACCCCATGTCTACTTAATCACAATGTCATCAATCGTCAAATACCACATTCAGAAAATTCTGTTAATTTCTTATCAACTGACGACCTCCCTATGCCTCGAGATACCCAGTTTAAACAAGGAAGTTAATGATCAAGCTCTCACCCGACATATCTTGGTCGGTATCTTTTGTGACTTGTTTCTCTGGTTATAAGCATCTACTGTGTCCGGAAATCGCCTGTGGATCAGTCCGCCATCTTCCCATGTGCTATCGGCATACGGCAAGCCATGCCATAGCACAAAATAATCTGGATCGCTGCCGGAACCAGGTTTATGAGCTGTTGATGAATAATGGTGTTCTTACAATCGTGTATATGCTGTGCTTTCTTTGTATTTGTAGGGTGTTTTTAAGCAGCGAGTGAAATGGCAGTGGTGCAGATAACCATGAATACCACATTTGTGGATGATTTAGTAGTAGTGTGTGTTAGCATTGTGAAATAAGCCACTGGAACAAAGTGTGACATGGTAGACTATACTGGCTGGTGTGTGTTGTGTGTCTGTGTGTGCATACAAGTGCATGTGAGAGAGAGATAGTGTGTGTAATTTTTTTGATAAATTAAAACTCCACCAGGAAACAAGTTATAAAGTCTCTCACATCAACAGATCATCAAACTTACTGATAATCCTGTCTACGAAGCGATACGACTGCAAGAGGTCTTCCATCATCTCCTGTTGACAATTATAATACTCGATATCTTCCGGTGTAGCTGCATCACGCCTAGTAAATGAGACAATTATCAAAAATGATAAAACAACATGATCACAATAATACAAAGATGAATACAGCGGAAGCTCAGTAAATTCAACGTAAAGGGATGTCATGTTACTGTAGATTCTTAGATAAATGGCACTTAAAGAGAATTTTCGTTTCACTTTAACTCCATGATATTTAACACAAATATTTAGCCACTGCAACCTTGTTTTAATTTTCGTTTCACTTTAGCTCCATGATACTTAATACAAATATTTAGCCACAGCAATCTTGCTTTAATATTTAGTCACAGCAATCATGCTTTAACCTTATTTTCAATTTATGGGTACGTTTTATCGGTGCAGTCCATCACTGGGACCATTAGCCGAATAGAGTGGAACAAAACCCGCATTCAACCGACATTCCACCAAAGTCCATCTCTCCACTCACCATTCAGCCAGTTCTTCCTCCCGCTTCATGAAGTTCTCCAACTTCTTCAGCCCGTTAACTTTCTGCTCCCGCAGAGTGTTCTCGCTCTCCCACGTGTTGTGTATGTGAGACCAGCCCTTCCACTTGATCAGATATTGCGTCTCCGTCGGCCCATCGTCATCCTTATCGGGATCATCGCTTTCCTGGACATTGTAGAGCGTTGTTTTACTTCCTGTAGCTGACACAGATGAGAACATGTTATAATCTTTAAAAGATTTTAACTGAAAACAAAGTGTGTCAGATATATCACAAACGACCCCCCCGCAAGTAGCAATCAAGTACCATAAACCATGTCTTACCACCGACTTTTCCCACTCGTACTTTGAGCACTTTTTCTATAGTTTCGGCATGGTTCTCCTCCTTTACTGGTGCCGTTGTCACATCATATTCAATGAGATCATCGGAGTCGGTCAAGTGCTCGGAGTCTTCTTTATAGCTGCAAAGAAAGAATAAACATGAACTACTTTGCTATCGTTTATCACATTGTTAAAATGTATGTGGTATACTTTTTTTTTTATACTAAGACATCTTTCTGACCATCAACAAAACACCAGAAGTTTTTCCATTTGTTGTCCATCAGAGAAGAACTGCACCAAGCGCATCAGTTTGTCAACGACACTGAGAAGACATTAACTGAGGCTCCAATGCCGTCATGTGAGGACTGGTTCACTCGTCCATAAAAATGAGAATCCGACAGGACCTGATGGATATGTGTTTGAGTAATGCTTTGAGCCTATAATGGCAGTGTGCAGTGTATGCTCCCTTGGGAGTTGAAATGTGTGCTGGATTGTAACAGGTCGGAGTCAGGGATAATAATATTGTAAAGCGCCTTGGAGCAGCTTCTAGCTGAATAGGGCACTATATAAATGTAACATTATTATTATTATTAATGTTTGTGAGATGTTTAAGTGATGTAGATGCGAGTTGTTTAATCTCAGAGCTAGTCAAACCAGTGACTGCAGATCAAAATTGCCATTTTGTACATATATACTTTCTAAGTGTGTCAGAGTTGTGCAAGATGTCAAATTAATCAGCAACAGTTTTACTTATTAAACCTGCACAAGTAAAACAAACTACACAGTAATGCTAAAATACATTACGACCTGTTCATTAAATTTGTGTGTGTGTGAAAAAGAGAGCACGAGTAATTGAATATCAGTGTGTAAATTTGGGCATGTGTCATGCAAATATGTTAAAACTACTAACACAACTGATACAAGGCAGCTAAAGAAAATATGCACAAACGGATAAACAATAATATTGTAAAGAAGATGACAAAAGAACAGCATAACAACTGATTTTGTACAAATTGACTTGGTCTGCAAAACCAAACACACACACGCACACGGAAAGCCACTGCCTGTCTCTGATGTTCGGTCTTGTGCCAGCACCAGATCACTGGAATACAACTACTAGAGAACTGACAGGAACTAAAAACCACAATATCAAAGAAAGCAGCTGCCTTTCCTCCCCAGCCATTCACCACAATACAATGCACAAAGCCAGGGAGTGCGCATGCTGCCAGCCCTAGTAGAAATTGTTCGGCACACCACGGGAAACCAGCATAATCTGTATCGGTATGTGCGCAGAATGTTTGCTACCTGGAGATGATACTGAACGAGTGAATTATTCGAGCACACATTCAGTTCGGAATCATCAATTCTTATTCCAAAATAGAACCGATTCTATTTATATTCGGTAGAATATAAAGATTTTGAACTAATCAGACTAGTCATTTGGGCTGTTGGTTCACAGGAACCAAGAAATCGGGGAACAACGCAATTTAGTAATGCGATATAATAAAATAAACGACCACATATTACATATTGGATAATAAAGCAGCACCGAGTATTGGTTGGACAGCGTCCCCAGATGCAGATTATGTTGGCACGATCAAGCAAAATGACGTCGTAAAGCAAATACCAACTCCCAACTTACCTCACTCGTTTGTTTGTCACTTTGCGTTTTGATAATCGTGACTTTGATCGGTCTGCGGTGACCTTAGACGGCGTGCTAGCATTCAAAGTAGACAGGTAACTGGTATTAAACAAATGCCGTCCAGTGTGGATTGGGCGACTTACTCGCACGCGCGGCGACACACCACAGTATGTCCACCGACACGACCACACGAACACAGGATACGAATAAACAGAACATCGCTTTCAGTATTAGTGAAGACACGATAACGAAACACATCCTTATGGGTTATTCTCAACTTCAACTCGTATATGTGCAGCGAATAGGACATTGGTAGCACGTATCAAAATCACAGTCCCAGCCAGCAAGCATTATCAAGATCATTACCAAGGTCGATCACACCGTACCTGACTTTTTTGGCACCGGAGCGGCGATTCGATACACGGCTAGGTCTGCCATCACTTTCCTCGTCACTGGAACTTTCTGTACTTGAAGAACCCGATGATGAAGTGGAAGACTCGGACTGAGAGAGACGGCGACTTCTTGATGAATGGCCACCAGTATGACTGGCTGACTTGCGCTGACCGAGGCGAGTGCTTCGTCTGGATGTGGGTCTAAGTTTTAAAAAAGCAACAAAACACCAAATTGTTAAAACATTACCATTCAACAGAAAAACACTTAATTAGGCATAACACACATAACACCAAGCCACAAAAATAATACTAAATGGAACATTTTCTTCAAATGAATCAATGTTGATGTAACTATCTGTTGGTTAATTTTTCCAGTACATACTCATAATAATAACAATAATGTATATTTAATAAGCACCCTTACTTGCAGGAGTCATTCAAATTTGCTGTACAGTGATACCCAAAACAATATACCGTAAAAACCTAATAAGGGATTTGAGTGATAATCATTATTTATCTGTGAAAGCAACCTTGCACAGGTTTGCTTTCAGAATAGGTTTAAAATTTTTAAGAGAAGAAGCATTTCTAATATCTACTGGGAAACTATTTCACAAAGTGGCCATGAAATACAAAACCCACAATAACCACATAACTTGAGCTCCGAGACACGGGTACCTGGAACAGTATCTAAATGGATGAACTGAGATTTCGGGATGATCTATATCATAAATCTATATTATAATATACATTTATATAGCACAAACCTGTTTAAAATAACTTTGTAGATGGATTGATGATGTGAACATGAAATTGTGACAAAGAATTTAAACAAATCCTACTCACGCAGCTAGACTTAAAATAAATGAAAATTTGGTAGACTTAAATATGATAAGATTTTGGTAGACGAAGTTAGCCTAAGCCATCTTCCTCATGGTCCATCATAAAAACCGAACAAACCGAACAAGAAAAAATTATGAAAATCTATGCCTAATAAAAGCAATGCATGAATCTACGTGTGGGAGGCGAGGATGGGAGTGAGATCAATGAAGTGTTTCAGTAATCTGTGTGTAGTCGTTATCTGTATTCTGAAGCTCTATTTTGAAACTCGGAGACATTCACCCATAAAATTTGCGTTGCCTCCACACCATTTGATGTTTTTGTACAACACGATCCAGAAATAAACAACTCATAAAGAGGTCAGAATCCTGTGACCTACCTTTTTGCCAGACTGGAAGATTGTGGCTTGTAGGCGTCACTCACATCACTACTACTACTTGATGTAGATCCCCAGTTGCTGGAACTGAAGGATGATTTATTGTTAGACAAAAGTGGTGTTCACAATTGGATGCTGAAACTGGATAAACTTGTTTCTAGCTTTCAAAAAATTATTTGCAAGAAATCACAAAACAAAATCAGAATACCAAGTCATTTGGTAGTGCCCATTTAGAAAGAACATTGCGACACTGATTGGAAAGGGACTTTCTTCACCCACCAAGACCTATAGCATCATCCAAATAATGATAATCCAGCTCAGCTGAAGCGATCCATACGAACTGTTTTATAGTAAACAAAAGAAGAAGAAAGAACCGCAAAAACCTTATTCTAACCGGTTGAGATCTAACATTAGGGACATCGAAAATTGGCGGCTCCTAAAACAAAACAATACAAACTTTTTCCGAGACGTCTGCTGGCGTCCACGTATTCGACGCTTGGGCGTTTCATCACTGTCGGAACCTGCTGCTTCGTAACGTTCTACCTCTCTCCGCTGTCTATGAGATCTCCGGATGCCGTAGAGGTCTGGCTGCTCTGCTGCCTCCTATAATATTAAGTTGAAACCAGAACAGATCACAACACTGCATTATCATCTTCTTCCCGTTACTCTTCAAGATATCATCATTACCTCCATAAACAATATATAATCCTAAACTAGCTATATTACTCAATGATTAAAGTGAACACAATACATATTCTATTCAAATAAATGGATTCCACAGGCGTAGAACAAATTAAACAATATTTCTAATCAGTCAATTAAAGAGTACCTCCAGTGGTTAAAATATTATGAAGAATTACAATCTAACGTGTTAATTGTGTTTATTCAAACTGATTTAATGAGCATCCACACAGCAGGTATTTAGCCAGAAATTGAATGCACCCATTCTGCCTTCTTCCTCGCCATGATTTACGGACTGTGTGATGTCATCGGGTTGATTCAGGTCACCCACCATACCATCTCCTCTCATGCATCAATCATAAGCCAATGATCATCGCATACCTATAACCTATTATCAGAACCAGATAAGGGTAACTCCTGGTCAGGGTGCACTACGTGAACTTGGATGTACTAGTTTGAGAATGATATTGCTGTCTACGGTTACAGCCCAATTTGGATGTTTAATAGAAGAATCGACTTATTGGTTGATCTGTGTCTGGGAGTGATCCTTCCTTACCTCTGTCTGTGTGTGTGTGGCGAGTGTGCATCCATGTGTGTGAGCTGTTCTAGTCCCGGGCCTTATACGTGCTTCTTGATCATGGCATCAGAATTATCATTTCTAGTGAGGGAGTGCATGTAGCCACGTGTATATACAATCCAGCTCATCCAGATTGACATAATTCATGGTTCATTTTCTTTTTGACAATTTTCTGACATTGAAACCATGCACCAGGAGACAATTTTTACTTGGCAGCGTGGAATTAAAAGTTTCACCCTCGTCATCCAAAATAAAACTCACGACTGTCACTTGTGTATGTACATGATGTATATGTATATATGATGTATATGTATATATGATGTATATGTATATGATGTATGCTTTCTCTAGTTTATAAAGATACCCCCACACCTGCTTCATATGATGCCATGATAAAAACACAAACAAAGCTTCTCAACTTTCCGACTTCACATCCTCGAGGCCATGCATAAACCCCAAGGCACTGACTGCTAATAAATACGATCCACCCTTTTTATTACTCTGGAATAAGAATGCACTTTTTCTGCACAACAAATGTCATAATATTAAGGCTATTTCATCACAAAATAAACATTTATAATGGTCTTACGGAGCGCTGGAGGTACACTTTAATTCGCGTTATTCATTACTGTCCTGCCGTCACTTTTAACATGACCACTCCATCACACAACAAAACAAATCTTATCTAAAAACTGCCACAATCACCAATCAAACTCATAATGAAAGGTATAAACTATATGAGCAAACGTGGGGAGAATATTTTAAACTCTACTTTAATGCTGCTCCCAGCAATCATGCTGAAATATACCATTCTTTATCTGCAATGGACCAAAACCACAGACCGAAATTCAGGCAACGCAGGAGCAGGTTAATCGAAAATTTTAAAACACCTTTTTAACTCCGAAATCTTGACTCAAAGGTCAGGGAGAATTTTGTACTACCTGTGGGGATAGCCAAATACACAGAAATTATGGTTAATGAAGTAATAGGTAAAACACTACTCTTGATGAAGAGTTTTTGCTTAGTAAAACTGATTATGTGTATTAGTCAATGGAATATTAAGAGAAATGTTTCACAGATTTTTCCAAATAAAAAACAATGGTGTACAGGGATACAATCACATGAGATAACACTGCATTAGCCAATTTAATTAAAAATATAATGAAAATAACATAATTCTGCAAAATATTTACACCCAAATTCAATCATAGCCGGATAGCTGAGAAGCGCATAAAGCAGCGAGAAACTAAATAACACGGCACAATATGATTTTTGCATGACAATTTCAATGAATATATATGGTGATTTCACTGCAACAGAGCAACAAATTGCTGCACACATATCAGCCGGCTGCTCTGCCCGAACAAGTAGTCACTTCCAAGACAGCTCAATAAATAGAGATTTCAAATGTTATCAGAGAAACCGTTTTAAAACAGCTTAAAGGCAAATATGAATACAGTGGCATGACATGAACAGCAAAGCCTGTAACAACGACTACAGCACATACTGATGACGCCAGTCTGCTATACACCACCATAATAAATAGACCTAACTAGGTGACTTGATTATATTATGGAGTTAATTGTAAATAAACTGAATCGGATATCAGAACAGGGTGCTATATATAATACTCAATGCATGCACCTGATAAGTAGGTGAAATTTCACTGAACATCGCTTAAAGGTGACCATTATTATGGTCGTTCACCCACTGATGCTCGTACTACGATGCCAATCCAGTGATCAACTTTCCAATTTACATAAAATACTAGATTTGGCATTTAATTAATGCTCGAAAATGCACTGCCCTTAAATCTAACATCACTTATTCTAGGTATCCGACATTTAACTGATAAGTAAAAACAAAATATGGCTAAGAATATTTTAAGTTCATTGCTATGTACTTCATCAAAGTGCATAAATGATACGCCAACATAAAATGATAATTTTACCCACCAAATTTCTACAATAAAGTCCTACTTCCGGTCATTTGAATGTCCCAGATATCAGTCAGACATTGACTGATTCTATGCTAAAATTTTACATTCTACAAGTCCACAGACATTGGACTTCAAGCCAAATAAACATCAGTAACAAATGAACGATAGGAAAACAAACTTTTCTATTACCTTCCATCTGAACAATAACTGTGTTAGTTGAGTGCGCAAACTGCTCAAAACACCCCCCTCCTCCTCTTTATCTAAGATTATGTATGTTTAAAGCAGCATACCATGACAATATCACAAAACTATCTATTATGCTTACAGCAAGAACGGCAAGAATACTAACAGGCTGCTCAAATTCGGGTTGATGTAGCACAGCAACAGATTGATATTATACAACAAACTGCAGACACACTGATTATGTAGACATATAACTGAGCATGCAAGGCATTAGTGTGCACTGAAATGGAGTACACTTCAGCCAGTGCTAAATAATGATCATCCTACAAGTTCCACTTCTTGCCTTACCTTTCTCATTACTTTGGCCGACTGGCAACAGAGACAAAAGAATTTCTTTCAAATACAAGTATATTTCAGCATTATTATTCTATGGAAGTAATTGGCACAGAAATTTTCCATGTATTATGTTTGTTCAGGCATGCAGAAGTTCCACTGAAATCTAAAAGCTACCAGTCCATCACATAACTCTTACCCTGACAATCTTCCGGATGTCATCAACTCTGGATCTCTTCCCCGCATTGTCACTGCCCTCGTGCGAGTCACTGTTGTCAACGTTAACATCCACATCTTCCTCGGCAGGATTTTTGCTGTGCTGCTTTGATGATCCATATTTCTGTTCTGGCCCACTGCTACTGCCACTGCTCGAATCTGATCCAGACTGACTGTCTGAACTTGATCCTGAATCCGAGTCACTGCCCGAACCACTGCTGTAGAGTAAGGATAACAATAATAACCATATTAATGATGTGTATAATAATTATAGGCAGAATCATAAACATATGCCTGAGATACTGTACAATAAAGTACAAAAATATTCCTATTTAATTTTAAGGAACATACTCTAAGCATTCTCAAACAGATAAAGAGTTAGCTTGGATTTGAGCTGTCTGCAGCATTACAAGTTATATACAATAATGAAATGCATAAAATTATATATCTTTCTAAATGTGTAATAAATGCAACAAAGTAAACCATATTACACGACGTAAACAGTAAGAGTTATTATCCCAACATTGTAGCCTTTCTAAATAAACAGGACTGGAATACAATTAGCCAGGCATCTCTAACAACTATGTACTAAAAACAAACGTACTTCACACATCAGCTGACAAGATTTGTCTGAACCTGACTCATTTAACAACATGTTTCCAATGCAGACTTTCTACTTAACTGGATGTGTCTGGAATGACCAGTGGGATTATTCACCTGAACTTATTCGTCCATGCTTCACACACACACACACACACAGTCTTATCTTTGATGAGAAGTTCATTTCATATGAGCACAACTAATCAGTGTACATGTCTTCGGCATAATAAGATATTACACTTCTGGATCAAGTATTCTTCTTAACAACAACGTTAATGTAAGTCTGGCCATCACAATATGGCCATACCCCGATCTATACAAGAAACACTAAACACACATAAAAAGTTCAATTTTTTTTAAACACTAATCATGGGTGGAACTTTTTTAGCTGCATAATAAATTCTATTAACACAATTCCATTTTTTATCATTTGTCATTTTATTGGCGTCATTTAATGATATTTTTTGTATCTATCCAAGAGCTTAGAATCAGTTATAAAAATAAAACAAAGAAATAATCATTACTACTGTCACTAATTATTTAATAACAATTCTGCATGGAAATTGAGGTTCCTGGCGGGTTTTTGATCCTGACTGACTAATAGGCTAAATAAAAAACTTATTTAACTCAATTAACAGAAATAACGCCCGAAAGAGAAAATTCTGATGAACACACATTGGCATAAACAATGAATTTAATGGCAAAACTGACTACCAGTATTTTGTGATATTTATTATGTGAGATTTTCTAAGAATTAATTGTCTCCTAATGCAGCCCATCTGAGTGCCACTCTACCAGCTGCCAAGTTAATTTATTGTGCATTTTCCATTAATCTCAAAGAAACATCACTCCATATTCATAGAAGAAAAAAACATTATGAACCAATACTGTTCTACGATTCTTCATAGCCAATGGTGCATTCAAACTTTTCAAAACACATACTAACCTGTGAGTCAAGATTTAAATTTAAAAACATATTACAAATTTTTATCCAAGATTGATAACTGACATACTACCAACCTGGAACTGCTCCTACTCTCATCATCCTCCATAATGTAATACTGTCAACTTGGGGATAATTATTGTTTTCTGGTGTAAAACTCCTATTATTACAAACAAGGGTAACCTTGGCCCTTGATCATAAGGCGATGGATGATGGACATGGTCTCCAGAACTACTGACCTGGAAAAAAGACAACCAGAAATTTATTCACTAAGTAATAGCCACATTCATGACAGATTTACCAAAATTTTACATATATAATATATACATATATATATATATATATCATTTACACGCGCTAATGCAATGTAACCGTCTATACGGTGGGAAACGTGAAGACGTTATGATTGTCAAAAACCTTCGATTTAATATAATCATTATTGTATAAACTAGCACTTTAAGAATGCATTATGATGGGAAGCACTTCACCACACAACAGGAACGAGACGGATACCAAAAATTGATCTCAACAATCAAATCAGATCAGACATGTAAAGATTCTTTAAATAACACATGTATTTTGTATAATCACGAATGACAGGTAGGACAGTTATCTGAGGTGAGATTTGTGTCCTTGTGTATGCGTATTATAGTATATATATATATATATATATATATATATATATACTAATCAGTACCGATTGTGATGTAGCAGTTTTAGCTTCACTTCAAGGCCATTCACTCGCATTCGCTCGTTACGAGTGGGTGCACACGAACTTGTGTGTGAATGGGTGTTTTGGAGGGGAGCTGTTTATTATCAATACAAGAAAACACAACACATATCTCACATTTGCATACTCTTAGCCTTAAATATTGGCCTCAAATGACCTTTGTTGTGATTTCTTTTTCCAGGCCGCTGAAGGCAGAATACGGAGATGCCCCCATATTAAGTAGATAACAAAAATATTTCACAAAGGAATTTATCGAAATATTCATCTAAAGCTACAAATCTCAGCCACTGATGGGTATTTCTGATTTATCTCCAGACAACAACAACAACAACGTCTATTACTAATAGAAAACAAAAATCAGGTAAATAACATTTACCTGATGTTTTTAATGACGTCAGTCATTCACAATTATAATATTTTTGTGAAGTCATACTTCCTTTATGGCAGAAATCATAGACTGAGGAAGTTAAGCAAATGATAAACATCTCTCTCTCTCTCTCTCTCTCTGTGCGTGCGTGCACGTGTTAATAAACCACAAATCGGTAATTCGTCTCGTAGACTCGAAATTAACTTAATCTGATGAATGATTAGAGACTATATATATATATATATATATATATATATAGAGAGAGAGAGAGAGAGAGGCCACAAACCTCACCTAATACTAACAACAGAGACATACTCAAATCATCATCATCAGATAGCTAGTTGCGATGGGTCGTTTTTTTCTTCTGATAAAAACAAGATCCGTTCTCAAGTACCACAATGATAACACGACTAGAGCTTTTCACAATCAGCCATGTGACGAGCAAGTAACGCATATTTACCTCAGCTGGATGTGTATAACACAGACGACGCTCTCAATTTTGGTAAAGCGTTCTAAATTCTGTCCTCAATGACTCAACTCAAGTATACATAGTCACGTCAGTATCACCAATCAGGATTTGTTTGAAAACGACGACAAACATCAACGAGGAAAAAAGATGACCAATCTACCAGATGTACATTTCTATTTTGAAGTACTTAAATACTCTTTGGTATTCGAGCACTCTAAAATGAATCACACCTCTGTACCTATTTAAATACCTTCAAAACGCATTTGACATTTCGAATAAATAAACACTCTTCCAAAACTGTTGCTAGTCGGAAACACTGCGCAATCGACATGGATTTGTTCCTGGAAACAAACATTAAAGCCGTTTTTGATCACTTTAATATATTGTTTATAACTTACTGGGTTCCTTCCCATGGTTTCCATATTTACGAAAGAATGAAGCAAATGGTAGGATTTTAAAGACTTGGCAACTCGCCAGAAATCTTCCGACCAATGCCATCCATCCTGGGTCCAGTGGAAGGAATGATTCTCTGCAATGCTGCACACTAATATCATACGGGATGGGTGTGATGAAGACGGTTTGGAATATCACTGGGACGTTTTCTAATAATTCCACCCAAGGAATATGCACATTCCTTAATCACAAATTTTGCTCCAAAACACTCCGGAGTACACGCACTTCCCGGTATCTGACAGCCAATTCTTAACCAAGAAACAATACAGAAATGGAAACATCATAAAAAAAATTAGGCCATCAAACTGCTCTGACTAGGATTGGACCACTCGCTGTTCATAAAAATACACCAACAAAGGTAAACGACAACATGGAGATGACAACTGATCACACCTGCACATAAATTGCAATAGAAAGAATCTGCACAGTCATCAAACAAAACTACACATAAACAGAGGCATTGCAAAGCAAACCGGAAGCAAGATAATGCGAAGATAATGTCGTTTTACGGCATATGCTATCAAATGGTAGACTAACTGGGTCGTATCATATAATCTAAGATACAGAGATGAAATACTAAAAATGAGCGGGCTTCAAAAACAAAACGAGGTCGGTTTTCATTCAGATATGTGGCCAAACTTGCCACCACATTAGCTGTGAAAATGGCCAAAGTCCGGGAGCAAAAATTACTCCTGCTCCACCAGATCCTGAAATGGATCCCTCCCCAGTTCTAGGTCTGTTGTGTGACAGATGAAACCTAACCGAGGCAGGCGTATAACCGTTCGTTAATTACAGACCAACGTCTCGTCATCACTAGCTTCCCGGAAAAGCACAGTTTATGGGGCAAGATGATACTGCTAAGTGGCCAAGAACAGCTGTGTTTTATACACATTGCTCCATTTATCCAAGTTGGCTGATTCAAATGCAGCGCAAACATTACCAGTTTTTCCAGCCATATATACATTGGGGTAGCTCTCTTAGTTGAAGAGTACTGTAATTCTTTGTTATAATCATTCACATTGCCCACCTAGTAGTTTTAGTATCATCATTATCATCAGCAGCACCGTACACCAGGTGATGTTGATGATTGATGTTTTACGACCACTTTTATGTACATGGTAGGCTAAATGGGCCGAGCGACCTCCAAGGGTAAAGAAGTGAAGTCAAAGATGAAACACCCTTCAGATCACCGCACCCCCGCCAACGTTAAACCTTCTGAAGTGTCTTTTGACAATCATTTGGTCTAGCTGAACCTAAAATTTACTTTATTGAAGATCACAAGAGATAAAGGCCCTTTTCAGTTAGCCATGGATTTATAATTTCATATTTAATAATATACAGTAAGTACTACTGAATAAATTATACACTTGACACATTTTTTAAACAAAATATTCCGTAATCGAACATCTTCTCACCATATCTGACTTTCAGAACATTTCTACAGTTATACAAATCCTGGAACAGATTGTCATTAGACTGCTCACAATATTAATGTCTGACTAGCCTGGATGCCATACACATTTTACGAGTATTATTTAAATGTATCCAAGTGTTCGATTATTTTATGTCAGGATGTTTGTGTTTTTGACAAAATGGACCTACTGATACTTTGTGATAACACTTTTATTAGATTACACCACAGCTGAGGTCTTATGACTGTCTGGACAAAAGAGTGCACAATGTGAAATCATCTCAGTACCCTGTTTATGGGTAAGGCAGCTAGACAAATTTACCAGCAGCAAAAATTTAAAAACAAAAAACCACAAAACAGTGTCTACCGAAGATGTAAAACCTGTGAGAATATATATATATGTGTGTGTGTGTGTGAAATAGTGACAAACTTTCCAAACGTTATGACATTTCATATCACAATAACAACTAGGGTCCTCTGATACAGTTTGTGTTTCAAAAAACGTTGATTCATCACAATTCGTCTGTTCTGTAAAGCCGAGGTTGGAGCTAAAACTACAAGAGAAGTTGCCAGATGAAGTGCAGTCACTAGGTGGTAGCACAATTAATAGTAGCACACTTGTCAGTATTTGATCATATTCAGTATAAACTGTACCCAAAGGCTAGGAGTTTATTTATTTCATGTGCAGCTTGCCACAAAATGTATTAATGGCCCACCCCTTTATTCAACGCCACATGTACACTACAGTTCATTTTAATGGGAACATATCAGAAGACTATGGTAAGCGAAACAAACTGCAGATTTCGGGCTTCTGTTGACATTTAATTTTACTTCAAGCGAAAATATCAGAACATGGCTACATCCACTAGCACTTAAACTTGGAAATGCTGCTTAAAAAGAAATGTAAAAAAAACTTATACAACGCTGCTGACCAACTGGATTCTCTGAATCATACATAATGTACAAGCTCACATAATGATCTCAACCAATGTAACTGAAGATAATACTGAAGTTCACTGGGTTCACTGTGTGCTCCATACAGATCCCTATACAGCTTGTTTACATGTTATACTACAATGGGTTCCATTATTCTGACCCCCCAGCGATAACTTTTCTTGTACTGATGACTTTACACATGTAAGATCAAGGGGGGGAGGACACCAGCACACCGTAAACTATATATCATAGCCCAAACTTAATTGGGTTTGAAGTGCATAACACCAAATAATTTTTTGTAAAGTTTAAAAAAAGTACACAGCAACACATCTTAAAGTGAACATTGCAGCTCTACAGTTGTGAATTATAACAGGGATTATTTCCAGCAACGTAAAAATGATTACGGTAAATGAGGATTGAAGCATGTTTATTGGTGGATTCATACCACGATCCGGGTATAGCCATCCCATAATATTAGTCATAAAGATGCTGGTCCAGGATGAATGAAGTTAGTCCCCAAAAAATAAAAATCGCCATGTATATGTAAAGTTTTGGTAAAATACTAATACTTTCTACATGATATAACAATTTACCTGAAAGCCATTAATATATGTATTTTTAGGAATCAAATAAATATGGTTTATTAAAAAAAAAAAACATTTAGATATATACACATAATGCTGTTAAAAAAATCACAGTATTAATTTCTGAACAAAAAAGTTCCCATTGAAGAGCATTGGATATTTGGTCAGGACAGTACAGACTTAATTTTGCTGATATCTAGTTCATACATTTGTCGGCAATGTCGGGAGAGTACAGACTTCATTTTGCTGATATCTAGTTCATACATTTGTCGGCAATGTCGGGAGAGTACAGACTTCATTTTGCTGATATCTAGTTCATACATTTGTCGGCAATGTCAGGACAGTACAGACTTCAATTTGGCTGATATCTAGTTTGTCGGCAATGTCAGGACAGTTCAGACTTCATTTTGCTGATATCTAGTTCATACATTTGTCGACAATGTCGGGACAGTACAGACTTCATTTTGCTGATATCTAGTTCGTACATTTGTCGACAATGTCAGGACAGTACAGACTTCATTTTGCTGATATCTAGTTCATACATTTGTCGACAATGTCGGGACAGTACAGACTTCATTTTGCTGATATCTAGTTCGTACATTTGTCGACAATGTCGGGACAGTACAGACTTCATTTTGCTGATATCTAGTTCATACATTTGTCAGCAATGTCAGGAGAGTACAGACTTCATTTTGCTGATTAGCAAGTCATCTTTTATGTTGTTTTAGATATACTGCTACTAATACCATGGAATATTATCTTTCTAATCTGTCACTGTGACTCAGACAATATATTACAGCATAAGAAATTCCCAAACAGGTCACTCCAGTACGTCTGTTATAGAATTTCTGCCATCTAGTGAATGAACGATGATCCATCCAATCCTGGTATTGCTACATTCATCAAGAAACTATCTGATCGAGAACCAAACTTTTGTGATGGCGATATCCAGGAAATTAATTTCATTGCATCAAACTACTGCCATGCCATACCATGTCCAATATATCTTGTAAATATGGCACTCAAACACGATAGGAATATTAACACTGAAACACCACTGACTTTCACCAAACAACAATAACAAATATATACTATGCTTCACATTCTCTCAAGGTGATGAAGTTATTTAGCCTAGACATTCGTCACATCAGGGACACGTGGCTGAGGAACAACTGCCCAGGGAAACCCATCTCACAAACCACAAGGTATGAGCCCGATTCGAATCTAGAACCTGGAGATTTGCAGTAGTGCTCTAATTACTGTGCCACCGGAGTTCCCATGTCCGAGACGATGAAGTGTAACATGGCGCAAGTGGTGTTCCATCTAATGCAAGGCTGTGTACACTCTGGTTGCTATGTATGTCCCAAATAATTAAACAAACCTACTGCAGTAATTTTCTTACAGATCACGTGGTCACCAAATTTACATCAACTGAAATTACTTCACAAGAAATGAACTACTGTTTTTCTCAGTGTGACAGATGTAGTGATCCTGATTGATAAATGTAAAGATACCTCTACTAAAGAATTTTTAAACAAATATAAAACAATCAGACCATATGACAAAGCAACTGTTAAATAATTATCACCTTCCACAAACTTCACATCATACTACAGGCATATCTCTTGTTATTCGTAAAATCCCACAATATGTTAATCTAAATTAGCCCACAGTTAAGACAAAACAAATATTTTAAATTTTTTAGAAAACGGTAAGGGACATACGAATGATGCTAGATGAACTCAGCAGTGATGTCACCACTGTGGAAAATCAATCCGAATAGCAGAAACCCACACTCTATGCACATCTAAAGGTATACATCCAAAAAGATAAATATTCACCACATGGTTGCTATCCGTGAACGATGTAAACCAATGAAAATAATCTATGAATATGAATGATGCAAGGCAGCCAATACCTATCTCAACATGACTGAAAGCAATATTCTGTAGTTATCAAATCTAATTAGATGACGTTAAATTACAATCATATGACGCAATGTAGGATCTGGTAAAACAGTCGCAAAAGCCATTTAATTACAGCACACAAATGATTACTGACAACTTGAATAAATGAAAGAAGCAAATTATGAATAACAGTGTCACCAAGTGCACAACATTATTTAATACATATTCATATAAAATAATAATACATCACTGCTAGGGTCAAGATTCGTGTTTCACCAGAAATGTCAATATCTGGTGACAACAAAATACCGTGAAGATGTTCTTCCAAACTTGAGAATAAGAATATCCGGTAAATGCTAAATTTAAAAGCTTAACATGCAAACTGAAACAAATAAAAATAATACGTTTCACTTTACATAAAAACAACATAGTTTGGCATCATTATTGATACAACTAATTGATCAAAGTTAGCTAAGCTAAATCAGCAACCTAAAATGATATCATTTTAAACCACCCAGAAAAGAAAATCAGCCTATGATAGCATCAATGGAAAATCAGCAAGTTATATCGGCCAAAAAATTTTTGCAGTTTGCAAATCTTCTAACATATATGGTACAAGTAATTATTAAATCAAATTAACTGGGGCATTTAGAACATTAAATACATGCTCCGCGATATATTATCTAGTAACTCTGTGTGTGTGTGTGTGTGTGTTATAAAGACCAAGTAGTGTAGCATTAAATCTTGAATCATCATCACCATTCTTAGTTTACGAGGGAGTATGTCTGGCCAACATAAAATGGTTGCTATGTGTGTACAAATAATATTATAGCCTCTCTGGCAATATCAAGTGTATTAATATAATGTTAGATGTACTGCCAAAGTGTCTGATATGGGGGTAAAACCATGTGAGTATAATTTGCTGATTATGCATGTGAACAACTGTTTTATACAAAAGAATAAAAAGTAAATGGATTAAACAGACAACTTCTACTCCACAAGAAAAATGCAAGAGGCAGGGATTTAACATTATGGCTAGATGTATAGTAAGCATGGAATACTATCACAAATAAGGGGGCTGATGTATTTATGTCTAATTTGCAAAAATGGGTCCCAAACAATTGATGAATTTTTCAAGGTCAGCAGAGTGACATAGCACTAATGGACATGTGTGGCCAATCAGAACGTGGTTCAATGATTATTTCATTTACAAATATTGCTTCTTATAATCCGCTTCAGACTAACCATATAAATCATCTGAGTTCTTCACCATGCATACTTTCACCGCATTAAAAGCAAGTTAAAAGATAAAAAGGCTACTTTCTGCAGCATATTAATGTACATATAATTATAAAGGTTTCATCGGCTGAAACAGAAAGAATACATACAACTTAAACAGGTTTCTTTCTGTTATTGGAAGGCTTCAGCTAAAATCAAACAGAAACTTCCACTCCTAGAATTGTTACCACAGCACCTCTAAGAAATACTATCACCACATTGTTGCTATGTGTGTACATAATAAATAAATATTAATATATTATAAATATAATAATTTTATTGTAGCTGACCATATTCCTAATATGATCACAGTTGAAATTCTCAAGTTGCTATACCACATTACTGCAATAACTCGGTAACCAAAATGTTACGTGGCATGATTCTGTGTTGAATAAGTACAAAGATAAATACCACTTTAATGCAACAAAAACATGAATGCCAAAAGAGCTCACCAAATGTGGAGCAACATACCGTGAAATGCCAGTAAAAATCAAGACACTGGGTGTAACTGCAAGTGGTTGCTTGCTGACGATACATGATTACATTTGTCACAGATTATTTTTCATCCACAAAACAAACAAAAAACCTAATCACAGATCAACATTATTAGGGAAATAACTTCAATAAAACAGTTTTTTAACTAGTAACATAAAAGGTTACTAACCTGGTATTTTTTTTGTTGTATTACCAACAATAAAAAACTAACTAGTAAACTGCAAATTATGCTGTTTCCAGTACAAATAATTAATAATTGTCATCAATCATGGCACACAAAACAATAAATATATAATATTCAGTAGGTCAGTCCAGAACAAGTCACTTCAACACCATTACACAAACAATACCATTCATTCTGAATTCTTCTTACTTGAATAAGACACCACCATTCCCATCTAGAAAGTGAGATGTTTATATATCACAAATGGTTGCTATGTGTGTCTAAACAATATTGTGGATTATATGCATTAAATAAATGCATTATTACATTACTGGATCTATTGCCAGTGTATCAAAAGAAGGAAAATAATAAAATTCAAACTGCTTAATAAAATTTTCCAAGTCCACATCTCGGCAACCAATATGTAAATGTGCATATATACACAAATATGATTCCAGTTTAAACAGTATGTAACATTCATCACAGGTTGATTAAAAAAACACAAAATCTTCTTCGAGGCAGTGAGAATCAACCCACATACTGACAGGATGAATTTAACACAAAGGCCAGTCTGAATTCTAATACCCATAATAACGTGTATTTCTACCTCTTGTTTGCTTTCTCTCTCTCTCCCACTCACTCACTCACTCACTCACTCACTCACTCACTCACACACACACACGCACAGAGAGAGAGAGAGAGAGAGCTATCAATACTTAATAAATTTGAATATCACAAGGGACAACTAATTGGGTATAGGACCAGAGCAAGTCCACCTGTTTAGAAGTCCGGTTCCTTTTAAATACATTCAGAGAAACCGAAATCCAGAAATAACTAACCATGAGGTTAAAGGTTTTTCATATTTTCCACCAACCAAAGACTTTCTCAAAAGTGTAACCCAATTCAAGTTTGTTAGAGGTGGCTTAAAAATAGATAAACATGTACAACTTTGCTAAGGTGTTTTGCAAACAACTACATATGGAAAGAAATTACTGGAGGCAATGAATATATATATATATATATATATGTGTGTGTGTGTGTAAATATATATATATATATCAATAAAAATGAACATTTTACCCTGTCCTTCATATTTGAAATGCGGATGTATTCATTTTCCATTTGCTAAAATGGGTTCCACAAATGTTTTGAATTTTGTACTGAAACTTTTGTACATACAATTTGAAAGTAGGTTACCAACTACATTTATAAAAAAATTACCTTTATATGAGGCTGATGATCTTGAACATCTAAAAAAAAATTATGTGCGTTTGATTTCCATAATTAGAGAATGAAAAGAACAAACTTTCTGGCTTCTGTGGCACATGTGTAATGTACACAAACTGATGCCATAATGTAAGCAGAATAGAAAACATTTAAGTGGTCGGTCAGTGAGATGCTTCAAACAGGAAAAAATAGCAGACTCCAAAACTTCGTGTAATGTCGAAGAATGTTACACGATGAATAACTAACTGGCTCTGCTGATTTGTGTCCACAACTGTTGCTAGGTATGCATAAAAGAAATAGAAAATAATAGATTACAAATATATACACCACAGTAGAGCTGATACAATACCTAACATGACTATCAATGAAATTAGGGTGCTGCAACCTCATATTGTTAAAATGGTGGATTGTGAAGATGGGGACATGCAATACTGTCAAACCAAAGACAGATGTCAGTTATATTAAAGCATTCTTGTTTTTTAAGTCAGCAAAAATATTTTAAATGCTTTTCATGCTGATGGCCATATAGTAAAATGATTTACCCCTTGATGTCATATCCCTAAGATTTCCATATAAAAATTTTTCACTGATCAAGTTACACAGATGAGAAAACTTTTCTAACATCAATATAAACAATCTACACTTTCAGTATGAAGTATAAATAATTAATAAATTACACTGCAACACTGGAATAATGAGAAACAAATCAAGGTGATAGTTCTTAACACTGTGCCACCATCAAGACATCAAATAATACAGTCAAATCCTCTTACTTGAGGTGACCATTCTCAGCTAATAAGGTATGTTTTTGAGATATCAAGCGGTTGCTAGGTGTGTTTAAATATTATTACAGTTCACACAGGAATGTTTCTTTCATCATTATAATGCAGGATGTATTGCCAATGTGTTTGATATAAAAAAAAGGGGAAAAGTGTCACTACAAATTTTATGTATGTAGTAATATTTACATCAAGATAACAGGTTACAATTTTGAATTATATAACAAGATATTCTTGCTAAAGTATAATAAAGTAGCTAGTGATGTACCCTCTATGAGTGAGCACTAAACAATTAATTACTAAATATATCCATATACTGAAGTCGCATCTAAAAACTTCAGAGACACCAAAGAGCCTTTCTTAAGTGTGTGTGTGTGCACACGTACGTGCATCTTTGTGTGTGCATGCACATGCATGTACATGGCACATGTGTAAGCATTTATGTATCTGGGCCACAAAATTAATTAATTGGTTATCTTGTCCAAGTGCAACCAATATTTGCATAAAATGTGACCTAAATTAAAGAGGAACAGAAATTTTAGTGTGTTTGTATCATATATATTATACATTATTATAGGCTTTGTTTAAAGTCCAGGCTCTTCTTGTTTATTACAAAAATGCATATCCTTGCCTTCACAGAAACTATAAATACAAATTTTCCTGAAAAATATGCCCAGAGACTATGACACCCACCAAGATACCTAAAAGATTATAAGCAAAGAAAGTATGTTGCTTTCCTTGTACAAGTTTGATAATTACTGTAACCAATCAATGGAATGGAGAAACACCCAAATTCTAGTCAGAATACAGGTACTACATTATTCAGAATTCTAAGTGAACTAGTTCGAACTTATCAAGCATGGTGTGTACTACAATACTTACAACCAGCCAGTTGTTCTTAAAATTTTCAACTGTCATCAATCTGGTGTTGCTTCTACTCAGATACTGATGTGACGGTATGACACTAGCTCTTTAAATAAAATCATCTAATTACACGTTCACAACCCTGAAGAACACGAACTGGTCAAACTACACACTGCATCTATATAGATTTTTCTTCTTCTAAATAGTGAGTGGTTTAGTTAACCCAAGCACTGGTCACAATTGAGCTATATGGCCGACAGTGCACTCCATAAGGAAATATAGCTAAACACGGGTAGGATTGAATCGAACCTAGAGGTTTCCAGCACAATGCCCCAACAACTATGCTAACAGACTGCTCGTCATTCCAAGCAGCATAATATATATCCCAAAACTGGCTGATTTTCAAATTCGATAATAACTATTCCATTATGTTGGGTGTGGCCTGAGAGTACTTTGGCACAAGAAAACAATTCTGTGTAGTCTCTTACTACATGCAGGATGATGCTGTGGACCAGTCCCAATCCTGAATCCACAGAAGATTCCGAGATGCAAGATATGATAAAATAGTAAGGCAACAAACAATAGGTTCTTAATAGTACACCCAAATACAAGCAAAGCATATACCATATGCAGCAATTATAGGGCATTGTAAATCACGTCACAACTAGATGACAACCAAAAACATTATACAGCATACCAGAATACAACAAAATTTCACGACAGATTAAAGGGTTAAATCTCACGCAGTCTACTAGTGCATTACTATGCTAATTTACCACAAAGATGTGTGCACAAAGATGCATGGGACCCTAAAGCTTTACTGCAGCCAAGATGTGCCAAACAAGCAAATCGGATGAGAAGACATCAATTTCAGATTGGCGCCTATATAGATGATTTTTGTCATCTATTTGACAATTGTTACTGAAAGAGAATTCATGTTCAAGATTTAAATAAAACAAGATTTAAAGAAACGAGAATGTTATTATAGTCAGAATTTTTTTGTTTATCTTCCCACAAATTTGCATACAACTCGGATCATAACAATAATACAAAACGGTCATTATCTGCATAATAAATGATCCTGTCACGTTTGAAACACATGTTGCTAAGGTGTTCTAAGCTAAACGGCATGCATTTAAAAATATGTATTACACTCCAGAAGATTTATAAGAATAATACCCAATCCAAATTACATCTTAATTGTATCATGTCAGTCCTATTGTGTGAAATAATTATGGAAATGCTCCCATCATCTGTTAATCATTTCTTTTTTACAAATAACTTCCCAGCAAGCAGGCTAAGTAAGCTTTAGCATCTGATGGAAGATCGGTCGTATTTTTCAGATGATGGGGCATCTTCTCCGATGATGTGGTGTTTTTTTATTGGCAGTATGTTATACTCATTATTCATTATCACCAATGAAAACCAAATCAGAAGTAGTTGTGAATTAAATTAAGTAAACTGGTGAAGAGGAAGCAAGTCTGAATGATCCCACACAGCTAGATAGGTAAATTAATGGCAACCTAATGGGGGGGGTGTATTAATTTTAATGCCATTTCCCAAAATGGGTCCCATAAAATTTTGGAATTTTTCAAGGTCAGCACAATGACAAAGTACTAAAGCACATGTGTTGATATTCTGGAGGTGGTTCAACAATTATTTCAACCAAGAATATTAATTTTCATAGTATGTATATATTAGCAAATCTGGATCACCTGATTCAACCATTGTGCATGTCTTTCTCTTGTATTGTTTGACGGCCAAAGAAAATACTTATACAAACTGAAGCACATTCACGTAGGCGAAAGGTGACATGAATATTACGGAAATATTTTCATAAATATGAAACCTGTGAAATGATTTATAATGTAAACAAACACAAGAAAGCGTCATCCAAGTAGTGGTATGTAGAACTGAAACGGTAAAGCTGTGTCAGAAGACAATGTCATATTACGGTTTAAAGCAAGTCAAACAAAGCAGCTTGTTCCTCATCTGAAACTAATAAAGCATATTGTGAAACTATTTTTACCTAGCAAGACATTAAAGACTTACTATTTAAATGGGCGTTTCTTTTTTCCAATCCTTATCCCGAGTCTTGAATGAGCTTCAAAGTTCAGTGTCAAGTTTCTCAATTACGGAAGAAAAATAGGCCAGTTGCATATAATAGGTGCATACACTGCAATGTATAGAAGGCATAATCATCAACAAATCTGTAAACGAAAACGAAACTTCGTCAATAATGCTCCTTGATTATTGTTCAAAACGACCAGCTTCAACTATTGCGCCAGCAAATTCGATGCCTAAAGTGTCGATTTAAAGTATTTCGTGTCGTACAAGATAAATGCATGCCATCAAATTTGTGAAAATCGTCCAACTATCCGTCTCATTTATCCACTGATGAATAATTATCGTGTTTAAATACACCGGTGTGGTACAAGAACCAAGCCAATGATCGCCAACTACTCAGTCCACATGCGTAGCAACCGCCATCTTGGTTTGCTGTCGGCTTTGTCACGTAGCGCAAAGGATTCTGGGTAATTTATAATGAGCTCTGGGTTATGGTGCGCGGGCAACTTGAACATGTTATGGGGACACACCACAATATAGCACACTACTAGCAGGGTAGCTATGCTAAAAACGGAATTTAAAACGATTATTCGAGTTTATAATTCTGAAAAGAAAGAATGTACCCCACCGTATTGACATGTTATCGTTTCTAGAACATACAGATAGCCTCAGCAACACATTATAATATATTAAAGTAGAAAGTTCAGTTGAAGTTTAGTTATGTCCAGGAACATGTTTTTTTACACATTTTGTTAGTTAAAATACGATTCATTATAGATGGTTAATTAATTGAACACAATTTGCACATACATGAACAGTAAATAGTCATCTGGGTCCTCACACTCTCAAGAAAAATAAGGTATAGGGTCATCAAACAACAAGGCAAATGCAATTCATGACATCATGTCTGGCTTTCAACCAATGCCCTCGCTACACACACTAGAACACGGGGATACCACTACACAAGCTTAACAGGTAGGGCAACCATAATTCAGGCACACTAAATATTCAAACAGATAAAGAACAGGACACACTTTATCATGCTCACATGTCAAACAGAAATTAATTTGGACTAAAACTAAATCATACACGTGAGCCAATACCGTAAACTTGCAATAGTTGAATAACCAGTATTGAAACATGCAGCAAAATAAATTTGTAAACTTCATAGAAATAAATGAATTCATGAAGCGATACTCAACTTGACTCAAAAGTGACAAGATGTTTCACAGTCACTTATGTGCCCAATGTTGGGTAAATGTGCCAATTCACCTGATGTAAAGAAGTAATAAGTTAACTGTAGTAGGGTTTGAACCCTGGTGCTAGAGATCTATAGCCAGCCATTCTACCAATTTGGCCATGGTAAATATTTTAAAAGAAATGAGAAAACCACAAGTTATTTAAAACTCACACCTACTTACCTACTGGCTATCCACAGGAAGCTGAGTGTACATCTATTGGATGACGCTATGGATAATCAACGCAGCCGCATCACCAGGAGCAACCTGCTTCATGGTAACACTGAATAAACTCTGGATTTTAAAGCTATGAACTAATCACATAATTGTCAATATATTCTATTCATGATCATACACAACACCGGTAAGAGTGCAATGGAATCCAAACAAATAACCAACCTCTAACACAAATTGAAGAAATTCGTGAAGACCCAAGAGAAAAATTGCTTACCAGCAAAGACTGAATGAACACATCCTTCAGCACATCAGAGTCAAATGTGTGCCCACCATCTCGTATATGGCTTCTTTCACCTCAAAGCACTCACACATTATTATTGGAATGCAGCTGGTTAAAAAACACCTTCGAGACAAATACATTGCCATAATGAAATTACAGGCAAATCGTATTTTTTCTTGAAGATGACTATTTAGTTGTAAGTGCGTGAAATAAGATCATGCACCAAATAAAAGGTTTCTGCATTTCAAAGCAATAACTGTATTTATGTCTGCATCATCTGCTTCTGGTCAGTATTTAAGCTTAGGGGAAATGAGAATGGCAGTTTTGGAAGAGTCAATAAAATTAAAGCATTTGATACATTCCATTTGGACATGTATTTCTAAAAGTGGTGTACGATTTGAGAAAAAATTATAATGAAATTATGATCTGTTCTTCATGTTGAATTTAGAAGATTTTCAAAAGCACACACACTTCAGTCTTACAGAAAATGTCCAGTTAGCTTGAGTGTTATGGCAATTCAAATAGCATTTCACTGGAACCCCACTCAAAGAAGACTTGCACACAGGGCATACAAATTCATACTAAATATCAACAACACGTCTACAATTAATATTTTATTTTCAGATTCATACCGAACATAAACTGACACCAAGTAAAAAGGACAAAACAAGTATGGTCCACTGTCTGATTATACACACATCTGATAGCTGCTATACATCTCCCAGCAATGCACAAAAGTTCATTCATTTCCACACCAGTAACATGAACAAATGTTGCACATGCCCACGTTAACACAGAATTAGTTGACAATGTGCTTCAAACATTCTTATGTTGTTGTACACATGTGGTAAGACTTGACAAATATCCATGATCACAGCTTTGTTTAAAATTACGAGTATATGCCACATGCGAATTGAAATTATCTGCCACACATGGAAAACAGAATGAACTAACAAGTTAAAGTTGGAATGGCGGAGGATTAGTTTGTTCGAAAACATTTTTATTCTTGTTCTCAATGAAGCACAAACGAATTTGTAATACGTTAACATCACTGGGCAAAATATAATTGTCCATACTGTTTAAATGAGTTTCTGACTCAGCAGTTAATACCAGCAAGTTTCATTTGAACACCGATAGTCTGATTAAATGGCCAAAGAGCGATCATGAAATCAGGAGTTATCCATTTGATCTTTCTCAAAAATATTTCAGACAATAAATAAAATAATTCTATCACTGCTGCATAATAAATAAAACACTTTCACGCTACAGTATTTCGGACAGTGTCTTTGCTACCTGCTTAGTGCATGAAAACCCCTCAAAAACATAATTATCAGAGATACAACTTTTTATTCCCACTAGTAACAAAACTAAATATCACTTCTCTCTCCAAACTAACAACACACTTCCACTTCAAACACTCCATTCTGTGAAACAACCGCAATACAGAACAACAATGTCCATAAAATTTCATGATTGTGATGATAAATTCCTATAATTCAGACTTTTTCTTTTTCCCATCCCTGTCATATCCTTTTAGTCCATCTGATGATTCCTTTGCCAAGTACTTGATGAAATCGTTCACCTCACGTCCACCCTAGATTGAAAAGAAAACATGGAGCATGCAGGTGTTAACAAGACAGGTTATAACAGGGGGGATGCTCTTTCTGTCATGGCACACACACACACACACACACTGCAGTAAACACCAAAAAAATGGCTGGCCACAGACACACAAAACAGGTAAACAAATGCCAAATAATATAAAACTAACATTTGGTTGGCAAAATACAAATTGTTTTCAAACTCTGGAGCATGTTAAACAAAATATAACAATTATACAAGATGCAACACAAGTGTACAATAAATACTACATTTATTTGATATCATTAGTATGAATATTCACCCATGTCTTAAAATGCCGACTAATAACCAGACAGTAATCAGCTAGCAAAGGGCTATAATCTTCACAAGGTTCGCTCTAGTCACTTGTCTACTAGATGCTTTATAATTCTTGAAAACTGATTATTCCTATTATAATTAATTACTCTGGGTCACTAGAGTCAAGACATCATTATCTTTTCAGTGAAAGACATCCTTCAGTGAAGGCAAAGTTGATCAGAATTTAACTCAGTGTAAGAACAATCTAACATCAACAGACAACCCTTTCTAATCAAGCACATCTAACAGTATTAATAATAATCATCATTATATTCAGCAATAATTGACAAGAGAAATAACTATAATTATCAGCATTACAGTGGCTTTTGCAATGTATATTGTACCCATTATATTTAGGCCCACATAAATATTATTTAAAAAAAGGTATTACACCAGGTAAACATATTTAGAAATAAACTGTTCTGTGTTAATATAACACGGGATATAAGCAATAGTGCAGAAAAACCTATCCACCCATAAACTTACCAAGTTAAACAAACCAATTTATTTTATCAGGTGATCAATTATTAAATACATTACGACATCTTATCAATAATGCATACATCTACAGTTAGCATGGCTGATTATCCATAAAATGGAACACTTAATATAATAAGAAACAGACCATAGTATATCTAAACACTGCTGGATACAGCACTATTATATCCCATGATTATATTCATGAAATGAAGGCCGACTAATTTGGTCAAATCACCTACACTAAATGTTGACAGTTCAATCTCATTATGTCTATACAGACTTGCCGAAGGTCAGCGATTCAGATCAATAAGTAGGTCATAGTATGTCAACATTTTTTATCACCTATTTATGTCATACATAATCAATCTCGTTGATTATGAATAACCATTCCAAAAAATCCCTATCATAGAACAACTGTGTATATAACAATGGCCAACATTAGTCAGAAGAAAACACTACTTACATCATATTTCTTTGGGTTAGACTTGCTTCTTTTTGGTGCATAGTATAATGTTGGGAATCTGGAAGATAACATAAATTTTGTTAATCATAAAATAAAGCCATCAATCACCAGTGCCCAAAAATTACCACATTTTGAACATTTTGAACATAAGGTTGTGTAAACCATGATATACTTTAAGAGACCTGGGAATGCAACGCCACTCATTGTGGATTATTAAGACAATTCATCAACTGGTATTTTAGAATATATCCGTGTATTTGTTTCTTCCATCCATCAATAACAAACAAACAATAATCAGGTAGCCAGAAGTTGTCAGTTGCTCAGCCCACAAAGACAGGTATCAGGTGGATTCAAACCCACAGCCTGGAGGCTTACAGCACAGTACTCTAACCACTATTCTCTCACAAAGCCCCAGAAGACTGATTGATGTGAGCTGTGACCATAACTAAACAGGGTCATGAAGAGGTAGATAAACATAATGTAAAGGAGGATTAAATTCAGGAATGCCAATGGAAAGCAAGACTTTCCATTTGAAAACCGAATTTACGCGATTCACAGAAATGGTCCAGAACAGGCAGATAAACATCCCTGTAAATTATATATTTAATATCCAAAGATAGGACAGTAATTAATCACAAATCAAATAATTTATCACAAATCAAATCATTTGTCAAAAATATTTTTTTTGGTATTCTGCCCAAAGCTGAAAGCACAGATTACAACATAACCTATGAAGTTAGATGTTAATAAGGCTGGATGGTACAGATTGGGGCTTTATTTTGTACCATGTTTATAACATGTTTTTACCTAAATGTTCACAATTGCTGTTTAAACACATGGCGACTAAATCCTTTCTATAGCACAGCCAACATGTAGCAGTAAACTGGATCCAGTGATTCACGATAGCCATTCTGTCTAGTACTAGTTAACAGCCTTGTTGTCAGCTACCACCAATATTGACTGACACCGTCAGGAGCTTATTAGCAACGATAGTGAGCGAACACAACTAGTAATATGTGAACAGCTTCAAAAAGAATTTGATAAAACATGATAAAAAGACAGTTTTTACAATGATCCTATGTCACTCCATAATGACAGAACAGATTGCTCATTTCAAGTAATGATATTATATATATATATACATACATACATACACACACACACACACACACACACACAACACACTGCATGTGGTCATATCATGCATGTGTGGGGTCAACAAGAGAGAGCCATACCAACACTAATTGTTAAATAGACATCATACAGATCACAAGAGGCGAGTCATTTAGCTTTGGCACAGGTCACACTTGTGACATGTAGGTTAGAGATGGTTAAGGAAACATATTACAAACACAGGTATCAGTCAGATTCAAACTCACAACCTGGAGGCTTATAGCACAGTGCTCTGATCATTAAAGTTTCAGACTACCTTATGCAGACCAAAAGAGATGTTATCAAAGGTAACCTGTGTCAAATATGTTAACTCATTATGTGTGTGCAAGTTTATTTTTGCCATCATATGCAGATAATGATCCTAAAGTTTCAGAACTGAAACCAACCTAAATCAATTGATCATCATGTAACATTAAATAGCCATGAAATTGTAAAAACTATTTTGAAAAATTATCAATTTTATTTATAATAAACTGGATGATAAACTTAGCACGCATGCTCTCACACCTGACATGGGGTCAATTCCATTTGGTCAATTCCAATCAATTCCATTTGATCAATTCAAATTCATCAATTCCAATTCCATTCAAAATTTATCAATGCCAATTCCAACTTTTTTTACCCAATACATTTTACCATGAGTAGGTACTCCGAGTACCTTACTTGGAATAGTTTATATTCCAAGTAGGTTTGTCATGGAAGAAATATTTCTGAATAAAATAAAAAGGTAAATTAATATGTGGATTTAATTTGTTTGACCGTTCTAAACACTGAACGGGGGGAAATTCCCGAACTGCTATATGTCTATATAGATTACAGGTATGGTATGTGGTGGTGTCACAGTGTTGTGGGTGGAGCTCATGGTATCCAAACCATTTTAATTGATTAAATGCTCACCTATGGTGCCACTGTCAGTGTGCGTATTATATATATATATATATATATATATATAAGACACCAAAATTCTGGAGCATTTTGGTTCCAGTATATTGGTAACACCACATGCAAGTGTTAACGTGGTAAAAATTGTAAATTAATTTGTGGATTTAATTTTTTTGTAGGAAACTTCAATTCAAAAATTCTCAATTCCATTATAAAAAAATTCAATTCCGGAACTGAATTGACCCCATGTCTGGTGCACACACACACACACTGTAGATATTTGCAATTTCTTCCTCATCCCCTGTCTCTCAATCAGAGTCCACTAACACCTGCAGGCTGATGAGTATTTATGGTTGGATGCATCTTGCATATATTTATATATAAATTAATAGTTAAACTGTGTGCTAACACAATGCACATAAACAGCCACAAAAAGACAGGTGCACATCACATCTCATCTACTAATGCACAAAACTGTTCCATAAATCCATTCAGTAACTGATTGGGTCTATAGGCGGGAGTACCATCAGGATATTCTACACTTTCGTTAAAATGAACAAATGAATGTTTTTATTAAATTCATTAAAATCTATAGTGACATTCAGATTAATCTAACTGGTATTGGTAAATTGATATTATATAAATGTATATTTGTCTAACTTATAATTTTGATCTGTAACTAAATATTAAGACGTATCCTGACTGAAGATTTCTATTGTTTATATCATTATATCACTGCAGAGACACAAGAACCTTTTATTTTATTTCTGGAGAATTCAGCAATAAAACAGAATTTATCAAGCAGAGGTTATCAATATTAGTGTAGACTATTGGATAACAAAATCAATTTGAGGAATTTACCAAACACTGATAGACCAAACATTGGCATTTCAAATTTAGATAGCATGCACCAATTATCTTGAGACTTCAAAGTTGACCAAGCTAACAAAGCAGAGTGACATACTAGTTTCTCCCTAGGCAACTAGTAGTATGGAGGTTTAACTAACATTATGCAAATAAGATGCTCTCATAGCAAATCTGGTCGACCATCTTTAACAAAAGATAATAATATATTATAGGAATTATGCTTTAGGAAGTAAATAAAATGTACCAAACAAATATACATTTGTGGTGTGTGTTGACAGCAATGTGGCAGTATCAATGACTTTTTCATCACATCTTAATGAAGTTAATTTAAATTATCCATTCTTTTCCAACTTCCGTCTATTATCATCCATCGAGCTAGTTGTGATATGAATCATTAACAGACATTTGAAAATCTAGGTAAAACTAATGTGATTGTATATGACCTGGTTTATTATGTGAAACACATACACGTCATATAATCTGGGAAAATTTTGTGTGATCTTGTATGGCCTGGTATATACTTTACGCACTTCCGCTTTTGTATGTAGCCGGCATGTAGCCGCGACATATTTGTCACATACAAAAAGCGAATTAGCTGGTTCCCACAGGCTGATGAGTAGACCAGATACATGTATAGGCATGCATACATGTGTTTCGATATATGGCGGTGTAGAAATTTTATATTTAGATTGATGTATGTATAGTTCATTTAGATTTATGGAGGTAGAGGTATCAAAGGAGGTTTAGAGTTGTTTATGTTCTGTGCCTGTGCCACTCTATATGCAAAGTTATTCCTAGGACCATGCCCTGTGACAATGGCACGCCCATACTCAATATGACCCAACTAAAAAACATGTCATGGGCCCATCAAAATTCTACTTTTTGGGTCTGAATTTTTTTTCCTAAGCACAAACAAGAAACGTTTATTTGTAATACAATATGCAATCTAGAATTCGCAAATCATTTCACTTTGGTTGATCAAATGTCCCATGGTAAAAACTTGTGTAATTGTATATGGCCTGGTTTATTGTGACACACATGTCAAGTTATTTAATCTGGGTAAAATCTGTGTGAATGTATGAATTTGTTTATTGTATCACATCTACACACCAAGTTATATAAAGATAACAGTTTTACACTCAAAGAGCCTTTGGTACTAATGTACACACGACAAGCAAACTCAGCGATAGGGAAGAACCAAATTAGCAATTTGCAGATCATAAAACACAAATGATTGATTTCACAAAAATACCTACCCCAAAAGAACAATGATGACTATTTCTATTGATTCTTTTACTTCAGATGTGTGACAAACTACGCAAGTGAACATTAGAACTTTAGTGCGAAACACATCCAACTACAGACAAACCAGCACTTAGAACACACCAAGCCTCTCCACCTCACGAACTTGTGGTGAATCATTCACATTTAGGGGGCTATCTTATGGTGTCCAGTAACAATCAGCTCTCTGGAGAGATTGTTCAAGAAGCAGGAGACATCCAGTGAATAAGGTGATAAGGAATCTTAGGCCAGAACACCAAGAAGATACCCTAAACCACTAACACCTACCATAGTTTGATGCTTATATATAAAACGTATCAGTGGATAAAGTTAGTACCAAATCATGTGCAGAATTATTCACAATAAGCAAGTTGTACCTCTATCTGACACACTGCAATTATTACAATAACTAAACAGTGTACTGGAACTTGTAATCCCATTTTGATAAAAACTGTTTGCATCAATTTTTCTCAGCATACCAGTTAATATCAATGAATGTCTACAATTCACAAATGCTGAACTTTGCACAACCCGTTATAAGCTATTTTTATAGGACAGGCTAAACAATGACAGCATAAAAGAGCCAGCCAGTTACCCGTCTGCATAAAACAACAGTATTAAAACAACCAACAAAGTTTATCTAACACTAATATGATACTAACCCTCTGACTTCATATTCTGATGGTACATCATTAGCTGTTGCATCCATCTTTGCTATTACTACATCGGTCTCCTTGGCCAACTGAAATTATGAAGTGACCATGAAACAAACCCACCACATATTTTGCCAAGATATTACAGAAAACAAAACAAACATATTAGAAATGCGTCGTCTCTTGTAAATTTTAAATCTGTTCTAAAAACATACCTGTTCAAGGTTGCCTTCACAGGTAAATAATAATTATCTTTTACATTTCTTATAGGTTTTTTTACAAACATTATTTGGGCTATTTTTATATTTCATATTATTTGTACAGCATCTTTGAATGGCTCCTGCTAGCAAGGGCTCTTTATTAAATATACATTATTACTATTTTACTGCATCAGAAACACGTTTATCAACAGGCACAGTTCTGTATTACGTCCCTGTGTTTTTATGGTCATCACATGCAGATAATCTGAATGCTAACAGCATTTCACAGCATCCAGTAATGTATAGTAAAGAGGACATTTGACCTACCTTCTGACCAAGCTCCTCGAACTTTGGTGCTAGATTCTTGCAGTGGCCACACCATGGTGCATAGAATTCAATTAGTACATCTTTTGACTCGTCATTTACTATATCATCAAACGTTTCGGCGACCACAACCTACCAGAGAAAGGGGACATTAGCGTTAGCCAATTCTGAGTCAATGCTGCAGGCAAATTATAAGAGCACTGTTATACACATAATTTTAGAAAAATCACAAACATGCAAACTGACACTGATCAATAATACTTCCAATGGTTACTACCAATGTATATATTGAATGTTTACACTATGTCTAGTATGTGAAATAGAAAATAAATAAATAATAAGTATAATGTTATGTACCTTGACTGGTCCATCATTATCCTCAGGTACTGGCTCAGATTTCAGGTAAGGTTTGATCTGGCCATCAAGGAAATCACGAATAAATTTCTCGAGATTTTCCATGCTACAAATGAACAAAAAACCATTAGAGCATGCCCTAACATTACAGGAGCATCCAACCACATTAATGAAAAATATGATTTACCTGAATTGATCACTCATTACATATTTCTTGTCACTGGCATCACGAGCTGCTACTACAGGCTTCTCCCCACCAGTCAAGCCATATTCAGATAACTCCTGAGAAAAATCATCTGTGCCTGATACAGCGAAGTAGATGGTCTTTCCCTCATCGCGCAGTTTCTTGCCCACTTTCATCACCCTTATGGCATAAAAAAGATTTGATATTATCCGTAACTTAACACAAATCAAATAAAATGAACACTTGCATCCTTTACTCTAAATAAACCATATGCTTAATAAAACATACCTGTTTCTCCAATAATTTGTCCCTTTGGCATTTTTCATATAGTCAACATCATAATATGCAACAACCAATGGTTTTTTGAACTGATCCATGTTTGATGTCGTTCTGTGCCCACAGAGACCATTACTGAAAAGAGAGAGTACCTTAATCAAATTGCTCATTCCGTGCTATTTGATATACAGATTATTTAAGTATCGTACCTGACCTATGCTGAACAACTTATAAAGCTCTTTACTCGTCAACAGAAAGCCACTTACATGTTATCATGAACCCAGGTTTTCATCTTATGAAGCACTGCCTCGCCATCATACTTAAGCTGAGCATCTTCAAATTTGTTCTGAAGCTTCTTCGGCTGGAATATGACAATATTCCTGGAAGCAAATTAATAACCATACTATGCATTTTGGGGAAAATAAAATATTGCTTAAATCAACTATGCTATTTACTAAGCCTGCCATATGTCGCATTCAAAAATAGTTCTTCATTAGTGAACATTTACACATACTCTTTGTATCCATATTTATCCATGACAGCCTTTTCCGTGGAGTAAGCAAAGCGGAAGTCTTCACTGAGTGAATCGGCTAGCTTCATGAATTGTTTATACAAGTCTGAACTCATTGACTCAAAGAATCCTAAAAATAGCAAATAAAAGCACAGAATTCAACATTTAGGTAACGTACCACAGAAAAGCAGAATTATAAGAGGAACAAATCATATATTACACAAGTCACATTTATAATACATAGACTAACTGTTAACAATCTTAATTCTGTTGGTCTAGCAACATTTACATGTTAACCTTCCCGTAACAATAAATCAACAATTCACTACCCAATTGACATATTCCACCTTCTTAATTATACAAAACTGGATCTGTTTTGGTGCAGTTTGACCAAATTTCAATATATAAACCAAACGACATTACACACAAACTATTAAATGTTATCATAAGTAATGCTCAACACTTCAGAATCTGCCCTATCATATTTGAATCATGGAGTTCATATTTAAATATATGATAAATCATCATGAGTGCTGAGCCCAATTTTAACTACAAATAATCAATGACATAGCAGAGGCCAACTCACCAACAATGGCATGTTCATTTACAGATAAATATTTTTCAGCAGCTTCCACAGATTTTAATTCTTTAGAAGTAGGACCAGCCTTAGACCTCATGTACTTGACAATGCCATCTGAAACATCAATGTTCACCAAGAGTTAAACAATTCTGTGTTTTTCTTTTGACACAATATCAAATTCCACTTAAAATAAATACAACCGGACAGTACAACACAGCTACATAAAGCGAGGCAAATTAGCAAGAATCAAATAAAAACCTATACAACCAACCATGAAAAGACGAAATATTTACAACTTGCCTGCATCTCTTGGCCCCTGGTACTCAAAGGCCACTTCACCCCTTTTAAAAGCTTTAAGTGTTGGGAAACCTTTCACATCATGCTTGCTGCAAACATCTTTGCCAGCATCAGTGCAATCAACCTAAAAATCATCATGCGGTTTAACACAGGTGGTTACTTCAGCTAGACACAATCATATGTTCATGTTTCTAAAGTAATAATAAATTTGTAGTTTCACTTCCCACAGATTAGTTTGCTAACAGAGAAAAGAAAAATCACAACACACACCATGCTTATAACTAATAGATTCTAAGAATAACTATAACAAATTCTAAAGATACCTATTTTAAAGAAGCTTCTGTAGAGTTACAGTATCACATTATGAACACAAACAATGACAACTATTTTAAAACAAACAATGGCAACAATAGATGTTTTAAACAAACAATGGCAACAGCAAATCTCCATAAAACAAGTGTTAGTCTCTGAAACTGACCTCTGCCAAGGTTATTGGTGGATCACCATTCTTTAAGGATGTAGCTGCCTTTTCAAACTCTGGAGCTAACTTTTTACAGTGACCACACCTTAAAATAAATTCAGCAGAAGTTAAATAAAATGAAATAGATTATGCTTGTAATAAATATGCTGGGCCAAAGTTGGCAAGTTTATACCATGCACCATAATTACCCCGTATCCATACAATCGTGGATTTATATCACTAAAAATTCATGCATTTTTATTGATTTATTTGATTCTTATGGTTATTGGATTTAATTTTATTGATTAAAGACAAAAAATAAAATGTTATACACAATCAATTGTTATTTATCTTATTATTTTCATGTATATTTATAATTAAACCAATTAGATTTCAACACTATGTTGTCTAGTAAGTTATACTAATTAGTGACAATTCTCATAAATCTATGGTTGGGATGCTGCTTTAGTGTGGTAAACTGGATGAATTTAGGGTTGATCCAACACGTGAACTCGCATCTTTTCTATGCATTTAGGGGATCACTGAGTTAGTGTTAAGCACTTTTGTGCTTAGCCAGGATTAGTATACAAGGTGAACATTTACATAGATTCACTATTGATAGTTATCTCAAGCACACCAGAAACAAAACCCAGCTACAACGTTTGAGACTACAGTATTATGTAATTTACAGCTGGTAATTCTAGTCAACTTCACAATGTCTGGCAGAAAACAGGATTGTGTGTGGGTATGCTTTGATAAGACCAAAGCTGTGGGGAAAACAATAAGTCAGATATACAAGAAATGCAGCGACTTGTCGGCAGAATAAAAAATCAGATTTGCTTATTTTTAAATTTTTTGTTTGCCTAACTCTGTTGCCATGGTTGCTAAACTGGTGAGTATCTAGATCAGTATTAATAGGTCAGTAAATTTGATGACACTGTTGAAATTAGAAAATACAAATACCCACATTTTATATTTATTTATTATTGTGTGCTCAATCATAAAAACTGATAAATATTACTACAAACATATATAGTAGACATTATGTAAGCAAATCAGTTTCTACCCAGTAATTATGCAACATCTACCATTTTCTCTATGCTTTATATTTTTATATCACACAAATTAGAAATACCCCTCCTCCTAGTGGAAACACCACACATGGTTGAACAATAGAACAATTTAGATTTTTTTTATATAACACATTATAATGTAAGAAGCTGACTTAAATACTAAGAAATTAAGAATACAAGTACACATTTTAACAATGATCTTTGACAAGACTTCAACCAATAACCTGAAACTAACAGAGACATGCACTCGTCAGTGGTTACAATAAAAAGATAAACGTTTATTTAATATTCATTAGCTGCACTCATACTAGTTTATGATATCAGAAATAGGTCATAATATTCATCGATCCATATTTATCATTGTGCCTCAAACTTCATGCATGTGGCAGCACCAGGTTTCCAGGCAAGCTTCTCTCTCAGCCAATAAGCTCATGCCGTGTAAAATTGGTAGATAACAATCCTGCAGCAATTCATTCTGGGGCAGCACATAAATACATGTGGAGAGATCAAAATGGGTTATAATGTTCAGAACAGCTGAATATTCCAATTTCTATTGTGTCCCAGTGATTAGCTGAACTTCATCTTTGTAAATCTCTTAGCCTTAATAATGTCAACTTTGGTTGGAATTTCCTTTACAATGACAAAGTGCCACCCATTGAGACTTCACACAATCATATGATAATCGGGTTTTCTACACAATTTTAGTGGTATATTCACAGGAGTACTCTGTACATGGAACTACAGGTCAACCTCATTTTTCTCAGCTTAGAAATGTATCACTTAATCAGGGGAGTTAGGGTGTCATTAGACACAACTGATTTTACTGCACTGCAGACTATGATATACTTATAATTGTGACACTATTGTGACTATATCATGATATGATCACATATTTCCATCAGCAAATCTGTCAAATGCACATTATACTAATTAATAACTGCATTTTCTAACTGAGGAACTATCTGTGGAAAACTGAATACGACAAGAATGGGTTAAAATAGGACTGTCACTGTAAATGTGTCTATGACTGCTACACTCTCAGTGCTAGAAGATTAAGTATTTAAGATACAAAAGATTCTCATTTTTTCTCAATTATGAACAGGCAATTAAACTACCAATTCCTAAGTCTTGTCAGCAGCAACAGATTTCATGGCAGGGCACACGCACACAGTTAACGCAAGCTGAAATTGAATTAACGCCACGCAGGCCGAGAATAGGATAAGAGTGGAGAGACGGAAAAAGGGCACAACCTACTTACCACGGCGCATAAAATTTCACCAAAACAAGCTCCGCGTCGGCGATACTGTCGTCAAAATTCGAGTCTGTATACTGTAAAACGTCACCAGCGGATGCCAGGGCCAGAGCTCCGAACAGATACAACAAACCAACCATCTTGGTGCTTCTTCTTCGCCAGTTGTGCGTAATTTTGATGGCTAAGCCAGTATTTTACATGTCAAAATGGCCACATACCACGTGTGAGCGGCTGGCGTGTTGTCGGCCGCTGATTGGTCCACCTCACATGTGGATTTTAAATGATAGCCTGGTACTCGACTCGGCTGAAAATGCGACAGCTAATGGGGCCACGGCACGTTCTTTGAGTGTGCTCCTTTTTTGATGATTGAGCGACATTGACTAAGCGTGCGTTATGAAAAAAACTTTGATGACCCGACCCTTTTGAACACCTCACCAGTTGAGTTTTGTGACATTTCACAACTATATAACGTTGAATAAATCTGAACTGTACAGGTGAATACGTGTTCATTCCAAATTAACTGCCGTAATAATTACTGTATAGTTCCATAAATTAGTTCCATTATCTGAACAGAAGGATACACTTTAAACTAACTGTGGTAATCATGTATAGTTCGATTAAAATGTATTTATTTAGTAATGATGATTTCGGAGATGAATCCCCGTGACAGCTTGAACGCTGGCGCCCACTTCCCGAATTAAGTCAAGTTAATACGAGCAATAAGCCGAATCATGCCCGAATCGATATCTGAACTCTTAGCCTGACAACTTGATAAACGCCAACAAACATCTGGTATCCAACCATGCATTAAATGCAACTACTCGTAGCGACATTGGCTGGTCTGGAAATCAAAGCACCAAAAGGCCGAACATCCTACTGTCATATCAACAATAACCGCTTGATAATAAATCTATTTACGTGAACTAATAATCACAGCTTGATAACAAATCGAAACAAATAATCGAAGACACTTATATATTACGCTATTCAAGAAAACCAGGCGGCTTAATATTTTGATTAAGAAAGGGATATCTACATACAAACAGGAGTCTTCTCAAAACCTCAACCAAATATCTACTTTACAACGAAAACACGCAGATGGGCGCGGACTGTTTTACCAGCATTAATAGCAAATTAATCTGGATTATTTTCAATTTAGTAATGCATGTATGATGGCTTCTAAATCTCTTGCTGACATCAGCCTGGAGAACAGATGTTGTTCACACAAAATCCGCCGCCGCCACCACCACCGATATACTGATATAGGCACACAGGCCTTTTTCATACACGTATATGCATCTGAGCAAGCACCCACGATCATAAAACTCAAACCTAAACGCGACCATCTTGGACACACATCTCACAATAATTACAAAACGGCTCGTCTCCGTGTGGTATGACATTTATTGAACCAAAAGGTGATGATAATAAACAAATAAGAACCATATTCTCTCCCTGTTGCATCATAATCTTCGCATTTTTCGCGGTCGAGGAGCATTCGTTGCTATCGTCGTGTTGTCGGTGATGGCTATCACCTTGATACCGGACATGTGGATACCCTTCAGAGCAGGCTGAAATTGTCAGAGAAGATCCGCAATCAGAACCGAGCGCAACGTGTCACGACGGGTACGGAACGGCCAACGACCCCCACCCGCCCGCGCCCACCCCAAAACAGAACGTATCAGATTTGGTCGGAATATGTTCGCTGAACCGTAAATTTCTAAATCGTGTGAGCACTGAACTTGGGCCGAGGCGAATATTCGATGTCTGAGTTTGGACGGAGGCTAAACAGCCAAGAGCACACACACACACACACACACATACAGGCACCGAGTTTTATGGAGTTGTCCACTTTCCTGGTAAGCAACTGCTTATTGTGGCCAAAATTAATTTTCAGTACAGTAGATAACTAAACGGGACGGATAGGCTTGTTGGAATCATATCACAAACCAAATTGTGAGCTTCCCTTTTCTTAGTAACAAACATAATTCGGACATGTTAGGCTCATCGTAGCTCAAATGAACCAAGCAACATGAAATAAAAATGAAACACTCATCAATTGGAATTAGCTTATAAAAGCTCACTAACGCAATCCCCTTCCGGGTCCAATGTTTTTTTTCTTCTAAAGTCATTCAATGGTTAACTCAAGATGAGAACACTGTCTGAAAATATGATCAGCAAATAATTTGGATGAGGCAAATTGGCAATATATAATGCGACCTTGTTGACTGGGCTCTGGCAATAATTGAGCGTATGCTGCTGTTGTTTAAATTTTGAGTAGACACCCTGCTTGGCTGTCGCCGTATCCGCCAGGGTACAGTATATTTAAACATATTCACAGTAGCTGAACATGGAAAGAGAATAGATGGGAACACTTAATTGGATCTATGATTGTTTTGTTTAGTTTGGACGGTGGTCACAACTGGAACATATGGCTGAGGGGGATTTTTCGTATAGGGAAAGATGACGATGAGGTCCAAGTATTTTATTGATTGGAACACACCCCAGAGAATCAGTGGACGCTGGGATTCTCTCACAGGAGATCTGTGGTGCCATGTGCTACCACCTACATGATCGGAGTGATTCGGTGGGTGGTATAAGAGTACAAAGGGCCCCATTGCAGTGCCACATAATGGCAATGAAGAGTTGATCTGAATCGTTTAGCCTCGGCGCTGGTCATACCTGGAACTTACGGACGGCGGAAAGACGTCTGCCAAAGGGAAACATATCCCAGAAACATAGGCATGAGCCGATTTCGAGCCCACAACCTGGTAGGTTGTAGCCCAGTGTTCTAATCGTTGCACCATCGAAATTCCCTGACTGCGATGAAGAGTAGATTATGGCATATGACAACCAACAAGATCTTGTCTTGTTGAAGTTTGGGAGAGACCCTTGGCTGTCGCCTATTGGGAACAGCCACCTGGTGTTGATTTCTGTTATTATGATGATGGGTGAAATGGCAGTTGTTTAATGTAGATGTCATGTTCGAGGGAGAAAAACCTTGCCAGTTGACTGGTGGGATGAAAAACTCCTCCTACTATAATGTCACGGCCGGGATTCGAACCTCCGGCCTCCCGCACAGCATGAAACATGGGTACGGAAGTCCAACACTCTTACCCACTAGTCCACAGAGGCGGTCTGACCTGTCCTTATTGTTGTTGTTGATTTTCTTATGATCAATGCTGCTAGGTGATGGTCTGGATCCGACAAGATAACCACAACGGTTGTATTATATTCGTAGTTAAAACAAATATACAACAGACTTGACCACCAGTGCCTTGCAATGGTAGTTATTTCACAACGCCTGAATGGGTACTGAGTATTGATATTCCACATTTGGACACGTTGGATTTTTTGGTCAAGTCAAGTCTCTCGTGCATGACGAAACTTAATGTCAGCTCACAATCCGTGACCAAGTCAGCTGTAAACATTGTATGTGTTAAGTGACGGTGATGACTAAAGGGTTTCTTTTATTTAGTTTTTCGGAGAATTCCCAGGCTGTCGCTTATTCGGCACAGCCTCTATAAAAGGGTTCTCACAGCAGTGTCTATGCTTAACCATAGCATAGCTTCAATCGACTGTATGCAATAATATATCATGTGACCACAAGTCCACAGGTCAACAGAAATCAACTACTAGAATACGCAGACAAATCTTCATTTATAAGGATGCCCATCCGTTCGGGAAAACGATTACTGTTAATTAGCAATGGATAAAAATAGGTAGTTGCCGATGTGATAACCAGTTATTGATTTTTTAAATTATTAGTTAAGTGAAATTCAATAATTCTATCAAAAACTTAATAAATGTTATATTATGAACAGCTGTGTAATGGACAGATGTTTCAGGAGTGAAATTTAGTATCGGCCAAAAATAATATGGAAATAAGGTATTAAAATAAATACCACATTTGACCTGATTAGCATACATGCCCTAATCAGTCATTCGTCTGACTTCAAACTGATTGGCTGTTTTCTTAAGAATTACGTTGCATTCTTTTCCTATTTTCACCATAGTTTCACCCATGGGGGTGGTTTAAATTTCGAGAAAGCTGTCAAGTTTCCTGGACACACGCTCAAAGCCAGATCAGGTTGACCTAACAAAGGATCTTAGATATCAGATATTAGCACACTTGATCCTGGAGACACACGATGTCACATACAGCTATAAGTGATACATGGGAAAACTATCATGCCGTTTCCAATCTCAGTTCTGAATTATTCTTTAGATCCAAGCCTAGATAATTATTGTGCTATTCTAAGTCAGTGTACACACCAATCACCATCATCATCATCACCGTCAGATACAGACATGGCTAGAGTACAGAGAACAGCGAAAAGGTGTAGAATAACTCTAGAAAATTCTGCAACATGTGTGGCTAGAAATACAGAGGTGGGGGCCATTGAGGAAGTAACTGCTGAGGCTGATACCATTGAAGAGCCAGAAGTTAAAACAGTGACTATGAGTTCTCAGACATATCAGAGTGGTGTGACAAAGACGAGCGAGACTGGGAGTGATTCCTTCAAAATACCCTTGTTTTCCCTCAGAATGTTTATAGGGGATAATGATACCATCCACTATTATAAAAACTTGGAGACATACGAGACGTTACTGTTTGTTCTGATTACACTAGGACCTAAAGTGCATGTGCTGAATTATATGTATGGAACCATATCCCAGACAGAAGTTGTTGATCAGTTTTTCCTGGTTCTCATGAAACTAAGATGATATACAACACATTTTGAATTATCGAGGCTCTTTAACATATCCGAGTCAGATGTATACAACATTTTTGTACATAAACCTGCTTCATATCATTGCAGCGGATAGAGGTATCTCTATGGCATGACTGCGATGATGTTTGCACCAGATGGTTTTAAAGCCAAAGTTGCTACAACAAGAGTAACTGTTGACGATACTAATCTGATCAAGAAACCATCATCCCTCTTCATGAATAAAACACATGAGAGTTTTTTAATGAATTTGTAATACTGGGTGACGGTGTATTTGCTATATATTGTTAAATAAATAATTGGAATATAAAACCAGTTTTGTTATAGATTGCTAGTTTGTTGAATGAGAACAATATTTAATTACCAGACTCTAACTTATCGTAAATAAACTTGGTGTGCAAAACATTATCTTTCCATTACCATACATACTCTTTCCCATTCACAAAAAAAGACAAAAAAAAGAATAACTTCATCCAGCTTTTTACTCATACATATTTAATTATAACAAACTAACCATCTTTTTATTATTACATCTGTGCTCTAATATTCTATTTATCAAGTTAAACAGGATCATTCCTATTTTTTGACCTATTGGTATGCTAGACAAATAAGATCTGATTTATTAAATACCAAGAATTATATAAAATCTTATTTGTTATGGAGTGATTAATAATGGAGAATTATTTTCAAAAATGTACACGCTATTTTGATTTACTCCAGGGCAGGAGTCAAATAGTAAATGCATTTGAATATATAAGCAATGTTACAAGCTTTGATAGAGAGTTTTACTTTATATTTTAGTCAACAGCAAGAGTGTGTTATAGGCTTAAAAATTAGTTGTTAGAAAATGCAAGTCCCCAGATGCCGACTGCAATGCTCTAGGAGTAAATATCACAACAGATAAATTGACATTTTAACTATACAAACAACAAAACCAAAGATAATAAGATTGGGTTTCCGGAGGCACAAAGTAGTTTTGGACCGGGTTTCTCTGTGCTGCCACCTAGTGAATGCCCCCAAATTTTCTCATTGTTCCCACATACACCAAAAAAAAACCATTAATTAATGAGATACAGGTAAAACTCAGTGTCACACCTTTCTTTAGAAAGTAAAATATTTGCGTGATTATTTGAATATGACATTAAATCTCAGACACCAAATCATGACATAACAGAATAATAGGTGTACCACTGCAATAACGCTGAATTGGTAGTGGATAATATTATTCTTTTACGCTGTAAACCTTTATTTTTTATTTCATTAACACATGTTAATAAATGTGACATTACAATGATGTGCATTACTTAAATCAATGGATGCCTAAATTTCAAAAACTAAAAGTTTCTGTTCTTCTTGCTGCTGTTATTTTATTAAAACTTAGCTCCACGCCATTAGAATTTTGAATTCAGTTTTTTTAACAGTGGCAGCACTGGTCACACTTGTACGCTTAAATATTTCACATATATTTCCAGATTAAACAAGATACTAAAAATTACATCACCATACAACATCTATGGGGCTGTTTTGGTAAGGCGATACGTTTTTATTCATAGTTTTACAGACAAAATTAATAACTAATTACACAGAAGGATAATCAGTTAAATATTGTACCAATATCTCACATAATGTTTTTTCCTTCATTTTAGAATAGTAAGAACTATCCATTTTACAACATTATTTTAATCTTTTTTATACATTTTATGAAGACATTAAAATTTTAACATTCACACAAAGCATGCGTGTTGTCTTTTCAAGAGAAAAGTGGCCTTTTTCATAATTGTGAGAAATAATAAATGCAAGTTTACAATGGCATTACTGCCTCTTCTGAATCCACTTCCATAAAAAAAGACAACCATATACAGTTGTAGTTGTCCATTCAATTATATGACAAAACAAACAAATATTTGTGATTTGAAGAAAATTCTGTTCAAAATTGAAAACCTGTATCATTGATCATATTAGCACAAAGAAATCGGTGTTTCCTCAGACAGGAAAATATTATAAATAAATAAATAAATAAAAATATTGCATTCACTTCCAAGCGAATAAATAAAATCTCACTTAATATAGAATTCCATGTTTAAAATTTGTTAGATGACGATTGGTGTTTTACGGCCACTTTTGTGCACATGGGCTAAATGGGCTGAGTGACCTCCGAAGGCAATGAAGCGAAGTCAAAGATGAAACAGCCTTCAGATATGCCCACACTGAGATTCGAACACGGGTGGTAGTGATCTGTGGTCCAACACGATCCTGCTATACCATGGAGGTGTCCTTCAAATTTCCTAGAGCTACCACTGACATGTTTACAATGTGGATGTTCGGCAATGGTTCTATCAGGCACACACAGCAGGACTAAATTAAATGTCAAATGTTTAGGCAGTTTGAGCTATTGGCACCATTTGTGTCAGATGACTCTATGCGCATGGAAATAACTGGCCGACACTAAAAACATACCAGTACATTTGTTATTCTTTTTTCCGAATTAGCCAGATGACAGAAAGCCACGCCCTAAAACTATGAATAACAAATATTCTAGTTTAAGAAACAGCATTTCTAGGGTTTGTACTCCATTCTCTCATTAAGGTATCATGGCAGATCATGATTACCTATCATAAGGTGGTCGACCTGACACTGTGATATCACATTTTAGCTACATGGGAATCTTGGACCCTAACTCTAACACCGTAACAAGTTCTGGCCTCTATTAACATAACTCTTAGCCAACATCACAAGTCTGTAGTAAACAGCACTCGGTGATGGTTGTCCTCATTATAATTTACAATCAAAAGTGTTTACAAATGTGGTCCAACACAGTTTACCCAATATCTGAAATATGTTTATTAATAGTGTGTGCTTAATTAGCTTTTATTTTAAATGAACAGAAATTCGTGATATTTACATACAGAAAATTATTTTAGCTTTGTTTAGGGTGGAAGGGGTGATGATGGGGGTGTCACAGGTGATTTTCCATGTACATGTATACAAGTGTTTGTATGTGTGTGTGTGTGTGGGGGGGGGGTGATGAACCAGCAGACTGTTGTATTAACCAAATTCAGCCCACAAAACTGGTTCACTTAAAAGCCATTTACTGTGCATTTAGGGGATTTTACAAACCAAACACAATTATATTTTGATATAAACTCTCTTGTGATGGTGAAATATGAATGCACAAATGAATTACATCCTTGGAAATGTGATCTCCCAACCATATACATGTCTGTAGTAGGCGTGTTCTATACTGCCACATGACGAATGGAATTTACGCAGATTCGCAAGTATTTCAACTGACTCTTATTTAAAATTTAAAAATGGCAAAGAACAGCACATTTCCGACAATAAAATGTGCTTAACTTCATTAATTAAGCTAGCAGTCACTTTGAACCCAGATTATACTACAAGCCAACTACATTTCATAGCACAAATCCGAAACTTCATACATCCTCACCGCACTAGAAATACGTTATAGTATAACATAACCAATAACAAATACAATATGGCTAAAATCTCACAACAATGGCAATTACATCCCTAAACAGTGTCCGATCATTCTAAACAATCAGTACGCCGTTTATTCCCGTATGTCTACTCACCATGCGTCCAGATCCAATCCCTTTTATCTGCACGCGGACATCCTCGACACCTTTACTCCTTGCCAGCTGTTACAACAAAAGAGAAAATAAAATACAATGGGATCTCACAACTGTACGAGGCCAGACTGACATCAAGGTTACAACAGCTGTAATCACGTATTGGGCCAAATAACAAAAAGTTCACAATGAAGGCATTTGAATAATGCTGTAACTGTTAAAATACAGTAAATGCATTAAAACACGTCGACCGTAATCTTTTACAATGATGACTCAATGACTGCAATCTACATTAATCCACCCATGATCTGATACAATGCAGTATCTGTCCCACAAAAACAATTAAAAGTAGACGATGACCGTAGTTTAACAATCTGTGTATATATTTAGTACTGATGTTACAACCAAAGTCTTGTTAAGTCTTAAAAGTTAGCGTAAACACAATTATGATAAACTAGCACCAACCGATCTGAACTGTTAATATGACAGATTCATTACATAATAATTTGAGCAATAATAACAATAATAATAATAATAATATATATATAATGAAGTGCCCTTACTACTAGGAGCCATTTAAAGGTGATGTACAGTGATACCTCCAATAAGATGTATCTATAAAACCAATAAGATAGCTGAATGATAAACATTACTCATCAATGAAAGCAATTTTGAACAGGTGAGTTTTTAGAACAAATTAAAACTTTTCCAGAGACAATACATTTCTAATATCCACCGGCAACCTGTTCTATAAAGTGGGGACTGTGATGCTAGATGTGCAATCAATATATGACTTAACCGAGACACAGGTACCCACAATAGTACCTGACTGGGTGACTTCTCCATGAATTAATTGTGTCGTATTTCAAACTCCATTTATGGACCTGTTATAATCTCGAATGTCAACTGTCATCAAATAATGATAAAAAATGGTGAATGAGCACTACAAATATACCATATAGTTTTCAACTGAGATGCTGGAACAGGATGCAGCAATGAAATCACACACAAACATGGAAATATTGGCACATCATGATTCTATCACTTATCAGTCGAGTAGCATCTGTGGGGTATATTGACAAATCGAGAAGCGTTGTCTCTTCATCTCTCTGTCTCTTGCGTGCCCCCCCCCCCACACACACATCCCTGGCCGAAACCAAACATCTGTGCACTGTTTGTTTACTGAAAATTGTGCAGCACATAATACTGTGACATAACCAAGTAAAACGTGATGATTCCTAACTTCTGAGGTTGAGCAATATGTTACAAAAACTTGTGCTCACTTTTATTACAACAACAAATAGAGAGACATGATGACGCATGACCAGGAGAGATGATGACACAGTAAATGATGATTCCTATGAGATGATGGTTGATGATAATAAAGGATGATAGCCTTCATGAGAAAGAATCAGTGAATACTTCGTCTTATCACTGGACACACCTCAGATATATGGTCAAGGAGCTATTATCCATGGGGATAAGATGGTCACATTAAACAGACCCAGACAATACTGGGATTTGAACCCCATCCTGGAGGCATGCAGGATATAGTGCACTATCAATTGTTATACTTGAATTCTGAGTTTGGCCATTGTTTATAAACATAACTAACCCTGTACATTAGATATGATGTCCAAACATACCCAGTTTAGGTTAAAATACAGCAATAAATTATAAGCTTATAAGCAAAATTACTGAAAATTAATACCAACCCTCCCCTCCGTGTTGCATTTACGTCCTACACGTAATTAGTGCCCGGACAACATTTCTAACCATCTTGGGCACTGGGTGGATGCTTGTTTCATACCTGGACATGCAGAGGATACAAGGTTAAGATGAAACATGCCAGGATTTGAACCAAAATACCAGATATCTGTGACCAACCACACTACTTATTGTTCTTTGCAATCTGCCATTTCTAATACCATATATACTTCTGTACAAGACGAGGTTTTAAACCTTGAAATAATATATGTTTCCCCACTTATACATTAGTTAGCTGAAAAAAGCTGTCAGATCTGGTGAGCAATAATAAATACAATTTGTTTTTAAGTTTCAGTTAGATCTAATCGTTCAACTTAATTCGCAATTATCAGCGACACTTTTGTATTTTAATTTGTTCCATTCGATGTTTTAAAAACATAAAGTGAGTACCAGCACTAATTAAAAATTTCAGCTTGATTAGATGTCTTTCATAGTTAGTTTTACATATAAGTATTGCTGATGTTTGGGGCTGTGAAAGCAGTTCTACATACACATATCTCTACCACTAGTTCTTGATAATTTCAACATGCCAGGTCAAAACGAAATGTCATTTTTCTGAAAACAACATCTTTTAAAGGTTTTAAATTCTGCCTCGTCTTATATTCAAGTTAGGCAGTTTCCAGGGATACTGACTGATATATACTGACCCCTTCTTATATACAAGATCGACTTACCGGTATACACAAGTATATACAATACTATCCAGGTTTCACTGTACATCCAATCACAGGATGTGTATATCATATGGCTAGGTAATCCAGGTTTATTTAGTAGGAACTAAATCCATAATGTCTACTTCTGCTAATAAGATATGTAATACCCCATCAATCCTAAGTTTAAAAAAACAAATCCCCAAAAAGCAAACTGCCTACACCTAATCATGGTTTTTGGGAGCAACATGACCTCAGGTCAGAGCACAGCCATGATGAGCCATGATTTTGCTACAAATTTACTGTGTAGGAATTCCCTCATCTCAGCTTCCACAGCAGCACGTAGCACACAGCTAGGAATGCCCATGTGTGTGGCAGGGGTTGGGGCTGGCAGTGGGTCAAGACACTGGCACAGACAATCACAGATACAAGATTCATCAGGGGACCGAATTAAAAGAAGCTTTTTTGTGTTAAAAATGTTTTACGAATCCCCAAATTCCTGTGTAACATGATTCTGTGTTCAATCATAGTACATCTTTTTCATTTAGTCTCACAATTCACCACCCGTGGATGTCACTCAGCCCATTTTGTCTACTGTCTGTGTATGCGCAAATGACCCTTCGACTTTACATTTTCCCCAATTTGCGGCCTCTGTAGAGTCAACACTCTACCTCTAAACTCGGCCATTAATAACAGACATCTCACTTATACTAGATGGCCCATCATACCAGATTAACTGTAACAAGAGCACACAATAAGTACTTAACCATCTCGATATCAGTCAGTCTGACATATGAGCTATTATTACATTACTCAGTCTTAGTAATAACTGTTGGTCGGACACCCAGAATGGTCAATTAGGATGTGTATGGGTAGGGTTTTAAAGAGACAGCCCACCCCCAGAAAATATTATTTAAATATGTAATGCTTAGAACAGTAACCAAAAATTCCACAATAATAATCACGAAATATACCCGATATCGTAGATATAGGGAAATAATCCAAATCACCGGAGGGCCGTCTTATGGCTGCACCGGAAGCCAGATTCGAAGGCGGGAAAGAGAAAACTGAAATGCTCTGACGTCGCATCGGCTCTCTCTAGACTGAGGTGGATTGTGGTTTTTCTTGAGTGTTAATATCTGAGCCACTTTGAATCATCTTCCTCTTGTCAGGTTCCTTCTGGTTCAAAGTGATATGGTTGTATGTCATTCAGGAAGCAATTGTAACAAGACAATGCCGTTTAGTTCTGGAATAATTCTTTGCTCACGCTTGTTTACATGCTCTTGTACGGGCTCTACAGACTTCAGGTCAACCGGATACGCTGAAGTGACGTCAGCATTCAGCAGTTTCCGGTCTCTGTCTAGCTTCAAAATGGCGGCACCCATAGGCCATTAAAAGTCAATTAATCAGCACTTTGAACTGGATTATTTAATATGTGGATGATCAGTTACACATTTTGACATTATTTATGATATTTGTGAGTATAGCTGTATTAGTCTTAAAAGTTTGAAATGAAGGTGGACTATCCCTTTAAGCCATTTTTTTCTCTCCAGTTTTAACCGGCTTAAACATCCAGGATTGCATGTAACCATGGCTAATATGTAGGGAATGGATTACATAAACACCTACACCTAATTACAATTAAATCAATGTCATTATACAAGTTATTTACTTTCTGAAAATAGAGTTTACATAGAGCTTTATGTGGAAATATTTAGCACAGAGTCAACCTTAACACGCAAGTTTAGAGTCTGGTTTAGCACCAGGTCATTCTGGATAGTACTCCACCCCTCTGTGCTGGTACCTTGTCGACGGTGAGGGGCAGACATCCGGTCAATTCCATTTGGTCAATTCCAATTCCACATCAGAATTTTCAATTCCAATTCAATTCCTAATTTATCAATTCCAATTCCATTTCTCAGCTACTACTTTTTACCATGAGTAGGGACTCCGAATACCTATTCCAAGTACCTACTTGGAATAGTTTATATTCCGGGTAGGATTGTCAAGGAAGAAAGATTTCTGAATTAAAAAATTAAATGGCAAATTAATTTGTGGATTTAATTTTTTTGTAGCAAACTTCAATTCCAATTCTAAATTTATCAATTCCATTTAAAAAAAGCAAAACTCTAAAATTAAATTGACCCCATGTCTGGTGAGGGGGCTTGCATTTCTCAACGACACTGGGAGCTATGCCAGAAGGGAGTTAAGCCCCTGGCAGGTTAACCAAGCCGGGTAGGTCTCAGAAGAGGGACCAGACAAAACCCAGCACCTGGTCCTCAAGGTTGGGGTTTGGGCATGAGACTAACATCCCCACCCCGTAAAAACAGACATTGTTACAGAAGCTACAACAACTATTGTTGTAGCTTTATGTCCCACTGGGGACGAAGAGGATTACGTAAGTAAGTACAAGCCATCTTATTGCATGGTGACTGTCTTGTTGTTCAGCTGCTGCTTCATGATGGCAGATTGCACTCAAAGACAAACTCAGCAATCTTCTTATCCGGGTCATCATTGTTAGCCACTGGGTGTACGGAATATATGGCTGTGGATATCACTATCAGCTTTACTTTTGGCTGGTTGAGTGGGGCTAGTCTCCATGATGATGCACTTAAGATCAGGCACAGGATACCTTGCACCCTTTTGCTGAGGTTCACTGGTTCTGGTCTGCTCATCACACTTGTCATAATGTGCCTTGATCTAGCAATGTCGTTACTCTGTATTTCCAAACACTGCTTACACTGAGGAGTGACCATTGAACCATCCATCAACAAGGTGAGTGAAATGATTCCAGATAAGATCCATAGGTCTACCACCTTTGACTACTACTGAGCAATGTTATCACTGTAGCAATCAGACTGGCTATGAAAATCAGATTGACAACCTTCTGTGTTTATACCCAAACTTCTAAGGACTTGCTAACGTTGTTCTCACCTCTGCAAGATCTCAATCAAAGGAGTACCTTTCACATCTCTTCAAAGCAGTTTTAGCCACTTTAATAATAATACTGCCCGAAATGACAGTTTTATACGTGGCTGGCAACCTCAAATGAGGGAGACACAAATGGTCTGTAATTTACAGCTTCCCCACGGAGATTAAATCAATTTAGAATTTAGGATAAATGACATGTTCCATGGAGAAAACCTTGCCAGTTGCCTGGTTGGATGAAAAACTCCCCCTACTATAGAATGACCATAGCCATAGGTAAATATCTTATGCTCTATCTATGTGGCCAAAGAAGTGGTATATGTTCTGTTGTGAGGGATCATTACAGTCATATTACACCTACTCCTCCACATGACATCAAAAGGGGGCACATCTGGTGTCTAAACTGTATTAGAAACAGTTTTGAACAATTATTCTTATGATTTTATGCACAGAAAAGTTTTTTTATAGTTTTAGCAAGTTTTAGCTGGAGCGGTTTTATCCGTTGTTTTGACCACCACATGGCTAAAATTCTGTAAACCTGGGATGAGTAAATGGGTTGATCAAAAACATATCATTAGACATGTAGAAATGATATTGGACAGGACAGGACTAACTCACTGTTACAATGGTTGGCTAGAAACCTGGCAGTTCCTGGGTTCAAACACACCAACCAGCTGCTGAGCTATATTGCGAACCATGCAGACGCCTTGAAAATAGTATGGAAGGCTATGATAAGATGGATGAATTCAGTGAACTCATTAACCAATGTTTAGGTTGAAGTTTGGTTTACATGATAATAGCAGCCAACATCATGCTTCATCAATGATTGATGTTTTACGGCCACTTTTGGTAGGCTAAATGAGCCAAACAACCTCCAAAGGTAATGAATTGAAGTCAAACATGAAACACCCCTCAGATATGGCCATGCCAAGATTCAAACACGGGTGGTAGCGATCTGTGGTCCAACACGTTACTGTTAGACCACGGAGGTGCCCTCATGCTTCATCAAACTGATGACAATCAGTTTTCACCACATATATGCGCAAACACTGGATGATGATGGTGATGATGATTAGTGTTTTACGGCCAATTTTGTGCACATGGTAGGCTAAATGGGACCGAGCGACCTTCAAAGGTAATGACACGAAGTCAAGGATGAAACAACCTTCAGATATGCCCACGCCGGGATTTGAACACGGGTAGTAATCTATTGATTATCTTCAAGGCAACCAATTATTACGATGAAGCTAATAATGCAGGATGGGACAGATGCTATGATTGTCAGTAATAATATATGTACGTCAAAATATCAAGGTGTTAATAACAGTACAGCAGAACAAAAAACGTCAATATTTTATAAATACTGTATTCATGATGTGAGGCTGATATCACAGATTGCCATCATGTTAGAGTGTCTTGTAAGCAAGCCTCAACGTTCAAAAAAGTCGATCGGAGAACAATGGTATGTATGCCAAAATATCATCACCGACGTTCACAGTGAATGAAATAGCTTCCGCCGCTTTCATCAATGTAAATACAGATGTTTCGCCTATTAACGGCAGAGTATTATATGATAAAATCGATCCTGTTCATTATCAATGTATGACAAAATCCATAAACAATTGCGTCAGCTATGCTGGAATTACTCTGTAACATTATCCCGAAATTGTTAATCATGCAAACTTTCTCTTCAGGGTTAGGGATGATGACTGCTGTTTTACAACCACTTTTCTGTACATGGTAGGCTAAATGGGCCGAGCCACCTCCAAAGCTAATGAGGCAAAGTCCACTAGACAACGGAGGCGCCCTCACTTTAACAGATAAAATGAGTCACACAAAACTTCTCTTTCATAATTATTATTACTTTATATTTACATAAATTATATTCATCTGGGCCAACCAATCCCGATTTGTTTTGAGTAATTCCACAGGTAAGTGATACATATGACTAATTAATCAGGTAAATGTATATAATTTTGAAAAGCACTGCTGAATTTAATAAGAAAAGTTTGAACTCTTCAGTCCTTGGCCTTCCCGAATGCTTGCAGGGATGCAAATTAAATAAAACTCCTCCAGTGTGGACCATCAAGCTTGATGATAGCAACTGTGTTCAAACAGGAACTGGATAATCTGTTTGTGGCTAAATTAATTTCCTTCGCATTACGGATCTATTGTTACATCACAATTATTTGATTAATTCAGCACTCTGCACAAAGCACCCCTCTCCTTTAATTCAACTTCACCCCGCCACATGATTGCAATGTGATTATCGACTTCTTATGCGCCATGTAACACAGATTCTGAGTGGTCTTAATTTATGAAAGGTATGTTTTAGCCTCTACCACACATCATTTGTGTCTGTAGGCTGTTATCCAAGGGCTATTTTGTCAGTGTACATAAAGAAATGTATGTCAATAGATTTATATATGGGCCTTTATCAACAGTTATTTAATAAATAAATATCATCACTTTGATTACCATTAACAGGTCACGATTTCGATAAACTAAACTCAGATAAATGTAGCTGTCACCTAGCTGCCATATTGACTCATTGCAGTGGAAAGCACCAAACGGTGGCCAGTGGCGTCACCAGTCTGGCCAATCACAAGCACAGAGTAAAGTAAGTGTTGTAAGCCAAATATTTGGTTCCGGTAGACTTGCATAAAGTAAAATCAAGAAGAGAAGTTAGTGATTATTAGTGGCGCATCTTCAATTAACGATATGGCGATACATTAGTCATAAAAACAAGAGAAGTATCATACATAGCTGCCGAGTGGTGTTTTTTTAATGCAACAATTTGTAAATAGTTGCATCAACGTCGCTAAAACATGACCTGGCTCAAACACTGCACCACAGATAAGATAATACTAAACCATACGGGTAGCCTAAAAGAGCTATTTACTTACATAACCCATAGACATGCCAGTTGCCTGAGCTGCTACTGTGGATGACCTCTTGGCATTTCTAAATCCCTCCTTCCCCTGGAAATTAAAAAAACAACAACAACAACACGCATTAAACATTTGAAAACTATGCTGGACTCAGTAACAGGACATGAAGAAATTAATGAATACCACAAATTCTGTCACTAAATTGTGGGAGATTTAAAAATCCAGCTGTAATGCACTTGTACACAGTGAATAATAACAAACTGAACAATTGTTGTACACTATATTAGTTTCACTGTCAAAATCTTTGAAGCTATCTAGACACACAGGAATTTATTAGGTATTCAAACTGTAATTATTATAAAATAATTATGTCAAATTTATTTTATTTTATCATATTTGCTGATACACAACTATTTACACCCAGAATTCAGATATCTTATGTTCAAAAGGATTTCATCATGTTCATAACACATGCCATAAATAAACTCCATTTATACTACTACACACTTGAAATCAAAATTATTCGTTTCAGTCACATTAATCAAGGGTACAACAGACATGGAAAAATGAGATAAAGACACTGTAAACTTTTAGCAACTATCACTTTTTTATTACGTCATGATAAAGGGTACTCACACAAGACGTTCTTCCTAGAATTTTGCCACCTAAGTAAGAAGTAAAAAAATTAACATTATATAACCGTTTAAATAAAACAATACTTTAAAATCTTTTATAGGGTTTTTACAGCCATATTATTTGGGGTATTATTATATTACATATTGTTTGTACAACGCCTTTGAATGGCTCCTGCTAGTAAGGGTCTTTTATTAAATATATATTATTATAAATTATTACTTTGTTATAATAATAATAATATACAAAATTTATATAGCTCCCTATATAACCTGTAAGAAGGTTACTCTAAGGTGCTCAAATTGAATATTTCTGTCATAAAGATAATAAAATATTGTTTTTATCATTTACATCCTGGCTAGTGCTAAAACTAAATTTAACAACAAGCCCCCCTCCCAGAGTTTACCGTTATCAGCTATCACCTGATCATCCCAGGTTAGGCCAGGTTCTGGGTGAGAGCAGTATCAGTGCGCTGGTACTCCATGAACTAAAATTAACTATTTGTAGGGTGGTCGATTTGCACTGCATTTTATGGTCAGATTTTCTAATTAAAAAAAATAACATTGAAGAATTTTGGCAGGTTCTTGTTTGACACAAGACAACATCCCAAGGAAATTTCTTCTCACCAATACGTTTTCTATAATGTGAGAATCATCGTTTAAGAGCAAGGCCCATCTAGGCATTTTAGCATGATGCACCAAGGAATTGCCTATAAATAACCCTATTGTTTTATCATTTGGCAGCTCTGGTAGTGGTATACTAGAGTACTGAGGTACTTAATGCTTGATTTGAATGCCTGGTTAAATGAGAGAGATAACCACAGATAATACACTTGTAACAGACATTAAGAAATTGTATGCTTCTGTGGATGAGTGAACTGGTGGCTCGGGATGTATGGCTGAGAAGCAATTCCTTTGGAAAACATAGCTAGAGTTTGGCTTTTATGTGCCTTTGGACCGATTTGTCAAGCACTGCGTCCTCATTCCATATAGCTAGTACCAAACTAAAACATTCTAAAATCTTTACTTGATTTTTATATTACTAATTAATACAATTTATCCGTTTATTCAATTGTTTTTAAACTGCCATAAAATTTCCATAAACTCACAATGATGTTCCAGCATAGTCTATGCCGTGTATTAAACAAATGCACATTATATTTTTATTATTATATGTTCCCATTTTAGGCACAAATCTATAGACTTAGAAATGGGTGTACTCTTGTTGCAGGGGTCATTATAAAAAGACTTGTTTCACACTGTGTCGTTAAACTTCACTTATTCACTCACCCAAATATCCACCCACTTACTCACCAAAGCACAAAGACTGTACAACTTTATTTCCCCGAACACAATACTAAACAACATGGATAACGAATACTCAAATTAAAACACTGACCTGTAGAATCAGTTAGCTGCATAATGGTGTTATTTGGCGTACAGGACATGTGTATTATGGGGAGATCAACGAATCGGACACCATTAATCAACATATCGGGTGTGTTCTGTGTCGGAAAGTACAAATCTGGATCAACTGCAGATGAATCAAGCGCCTTATCTTCAAAACTGACCAGTTTTCTTCGTTCACTCTGTCTAACCGCATCCTTTTTTGACTTGCTGTCCTTTTCAAGGACACAAGCTGCTGCACTGGTATGTACGTATTTCTGAACTGAATATGAAAAATATATTTATTAACAACAGACATGTATATAAATGTTTACATGTTAGTGCCATAAAACTAATTCCCTCGATCATTTGTCCCCTAGGGCTGTAGATTATGACATCCAACTCCCAGACAAAATTTTACTTGCCCAATAAAGATTTACTTCTGCCTTATTTACTTTTAAATACATTTCCTATAGAAGTGGGACCAAATTCAGCTGCAGTAAGGTGGAATGACCAAAATACCAAGATGATGTCATGCACTTCAAAAACAAATCACTCAAGCTGCCTTGGAAGCGATTCTCACAAGGCGGACAAGAATAGCAATGATGGATGATTAGCATTTGGGGCTCTGCCATTCTGCTACCATGGTAAACACTCCCAATTTAGTACCTAATATCGTTGATTAGTAATGAGGCTTTATGCATGTTTGTCATGTCAATGGATAGATTATGAACTGTTTATAATTTGAAAAAATCAATTTTAGTTTGCAATCCCAGTGCCGCAATTGCCGAAAGAAAAAAAATCAAAATAGCCCAAAAGCAGAAGCCATAACTGCATTCTAAAGCCGCTTCCTGTGGACCTGTCATCTCAGGCTACATATCATGCTAAATATGGTTATTTTAGAATGCTGAAGTCTCACTGATTATATAGATATGGGTCATTCCATATCAAATGGACCAAATTCTGAAAACGTTCCAACCTGACCACTTCAGGATTGTATTAATTTTTTTATATACCAACTACCATGTATAGGCCAGGCACAATTTTTAACTTTCACTAAGAAATATTTTCAGAGTTACGCCACTTAAAAGTATAATAATAATGTATATTTAATAAAGCGCCCTTACTATCATGAGCCTTTCAAAGGCACTGTACAAATAATATGTAATATAATAATGCCCAAATAATATGTCTGTAAAAACCCTGTAATGATTTAAAAGATAGTAATTATTTATTGGTGAAAGCAACCTTGAACAGGTGCATTTTTAGAACAGATTAATGTTTTTCAAGAGACAACGCATACCCTCTAATTATGCCACTTTTGAAATCATGCTTACTTTTAGCCCTGTTTGAACCCCGATATCTTTTTAATTAATTGGCACAGAGACATAAAACATCCAGGGCTGCAAGCTCTATCGAAGACTGCAATGTAATGAAACTAAAGTATAAACCTGTGTTTTCCAGGTCAAGCCAAAATTTGGATTTTATTAAGTTCAATTTATTTTAAGTCAATATCTTCAGAACCACAATAGTTAGCAATGTTCAAAACATACAATTTCAATCTCTGTACTCTAGAGTAATAATAAAATGGATGGCAAGGCATACACATATAACCTGTTCTCAGAATGTAACCACAGAAATCTAGAAAAATTAAGTTTTTACTTTATTTTGTGGGTTCATATCACCATGGGGGATAAGTGGCAGGTAGGTGAATTCTAAATATGCTGTGTGGAAAAGGTCAGTTTTCTCTAAAATTTGATACCAAACTCAATGTCTAGCCATGTTTCGGTTTTAGATAAGCCTTTGGTGAAACTCATTTTCATAATAATTCAAGCATAAATAATGCCTTAAAATAACTTGATAAATTATTATATATCTCTATAGCACTGGTAAATAAAAAATAATGTCATTGGGTATAAAATTGGCTTCACATGAATAAATGAAATATGCCATTGAAATCGGCAGATCGATTTGTGATTTAAGAATAACATAACTCCTCCCATGTATAAGATGGAAGCATACCTCTTGCACCAATGCATTTCTTAGTGAAAGACCTTTAAAAATGAAAATTATCTATTATTCCTATACCGAATATAAACCAGAACCATGTTCTCTTACAGCAATACTGTATCAGGGTTCATACACAATTTGACATCTCAAATTCCATGACTGTCAGGGTTTTCAAGAACCTGTGCAAACCCTGTGTACATAAACCAAACAAAAGATGATGATTCAAGCTATGTTACTGATGATTATTTTTTTAAAGAAAACAATAACTGAATACAATAAGACATACAATATCTTAGCAGAAAAATGTGTTCATCCTCTCAATGTAAGTATATGTATACATTTATCAAGAGTCAAAAAGCATGTCAGAAAGCAGTGAGTGAGCTAGACATATACATACACACACACACACACAAATCAACTTACCACAGTTTGTTGATTTCACAAGAGCTTGCAAACTGTTCTTGCTAAGTGATAAGCATGAATTCCACGAGATGCCACTCGTAATTATAGTACGAAACATTCTTCTACCTGTAAAATTAATCATCAACCATATAGAAGCAATACAAATGCTTCATTAAATCTGCACCAGCAGATAGTGCAATGACATCAAATACAGAAGCACTGTGCAAAGCATTGTCGGTGATGAGCCGACTTTGTTTACAATAACAACCACCACACACAAACAATGAGAGTGATGATATTAAAGTGTAATACCCAATTATAATCGAGCATATTAATTATTTTATCTATTTGCATGTGAATGTGTTAATACTGCTTTCTTCCCAATTTTGATTTATGACTTAAGTGACATCAGCATGTAAATTCCAGGCTTTGCACTACCACCATCTCTCAGACCAATCACAAATCAGCAGTCTTGCTCAGGCCAAGTCACCTTGGTGGAGATCAGAACCAGATGGGCTTCACAACTGATCAGTGTACACCATACGTACTAGATTCAGAAGGATTTTGGTATCCCAAGTCCCATCCTGTTTTGGATGTTTAATATAACTTACTGGTGGATTTGATTTTGACTGAGGCTTGTATCTAGATACAACATTAAATCTGTAGCCTGTAGAGCTGTGTCTGACCCAATTATTGTTTTTGGATTAATTAGAATTAAGTCACACATATGCTTCTTGATTGTGACATCAATAAGTGCCATTTCCAATAATTGACAGTGAGCCACATATTGTTTTAAATCATTTCTATTCATGAAGCATTCAATATTATCCATTTTTTAAGTCCATAATTTGTGTTCTTTTAGGTACTCAAAAGCGCCTGCATTAGTGGTCCACCAGACTGTTTTGACCTATTTTTACTGACTTTTGAATGTTTAATTTATTATCTGTTTGACTTTGAGGTCCAATCTGAATAAAAACTATATGAACTGAAGTCGTATCTTTATGTTTATTGCACGAATGTTACTTTGTATTGAGAAAAAGAGTGTTTAATCTCCATTGGAAGTGCCTTAGGTCACCACTACCTGATCATGGATCATCAATTGTGTAACATGAACATTCAATTCAATTTCAAACTAAACTTTTACTGAGCTTATTTTCGCGTAAATGAATTCTAAGGCGCGATAAAACCAGACCAGATACTTATGCCATTGTTGGTACGCTATGTTTTAGGCTCGCAGGGTTAAGCGTACAAACAATCTTGACCAATCAAAAGTTCTTTGTCTTATCTTCATTTACATATCCAATACAACAACAACATTTCTCATCTGTTTAATGCATTCATCCCAATAACACCATATGTCAATGTAAATGTTTGCTCATCCATTGCAGAAGTTAAGTATGGTTTCACCCTCATTGTCCAAACTAAACACGCTATTACCATAAGTGATTGATGGTCTGCCTCTCTAATTCATAAAGATTCTCTTTATCCCTACATCTACATTACCTGATGTCAAAATTTCCTATAATAAAAACATAAACAAGGGCTTTTGGCGTATGTTTTAGAGCAGAGTTAACACTGGCTAAACCTAGCTTGTATGTGAGCAGACGTGAGAAAAGATCACCAGAATCAATTTGTTGATATAACATTTCAGTGGCCATGCAGATAATCTAGGCCATCGACTGCTAATAAATCCAACCAACGTTTTCCACTTACTCTGGACTATAAAGGCAAGTTATTGACAACAAATGTCATAAACCTACTTTGTCACACATAAACGTTCATAATTACAGTATGGGGCACTGGATGTACCCTTTAAATACTTTAAACCAGGTAACCTTCCTTTGAGCTGAGTTACTAGATATCTTGCCCTCATTACAATTATGCACTTCTGGACTAATTGCCCTGATGGAGATTTCGATTTTATACAAAAGGACGATTCAACCTCAGTTACAAACTAATTGTTTTCTTATCAAGCGAATTATCTCCACAGTCTGTGTTCATGTCCATTGATGTACAGATTATCCAATTTGCATAAAAATATATCCACTGTGAAACTTGTGAGTCAGATAACAGGCCTATATACATACCTATATATTGAAATGTTTGGGGCTTCATTGTAGTGTGTTATTTCAGTTCTAACATTGTATGTACTATACAATGTTAGAACTGAAATAACATTTTACTTACAATGTGATTTAATTTTTTAACTGAATCAACTGATAAATAATACAGCAATCCTGTGAAGTTTTAGTGTGGTATAGAATTACTAGGGTAATTGTGTACTGAAAGTGCAGACTTGTGATTAAATGTGGGGAGATTTGATTGAATGGGGAAAAAACAGTTGAGCCTTTCAGTGTCACTTTTTCATGAGCTTTTGAAAGCTAGCAAGCACCCTTTGCCTTTAAGCCAGGAAAGTATTGGAATGTTTCTGCTGAAAACATGTTGTGCCTTTGGTATTGAGAGATATTTTGTGCACAGTCAAGCTACTGAGAATTTTGGTGGATATGCTGTGACAGAAGCTGTCTTGGTTTTGATGACAAATGAGAATATTCTTTCACCATCTGTACTGCTGTAAAACAAGATCAAAATGTCCACCATTACAGAGGCAAGGTTATCAAAATGTGACTGTCCAGTGCCATTCTTTATCTGTTTCATCAATACAAGCCATATAAATTACCTTATTCTATTAAAATATAATTACAGCCAAGTTAGATCATCATGAATTGATAACAACAACCATACATCTCCATGTATTATCAATGATGCAGAGATTCTATTAGATATTTTACAAAGAAGAGAACAGCATCAGAGTCCAACAAAACTTTGAATTTGGTGTTTTAAAATTTAATCACAAAATTAAAATCTGCTGTTGTATTTAATGAAAATTTTGTCCATGTTTTGTAGTTGACCTATCAGGTGGGACGGACAATCCAATGTTGATGGATAACTGAAGAAACCGTTCCGAGTGACTTTGTAAACAACACCACATGTAAACTCATGGATGATGTCACATCTGAGTGATATTGTACCCCCAAGCGAATCTTTGGATTTCAGAACGACAAACAGGAATGGCCGACAGTATTTGGAATCTCTCGCCTGTGCAAAAAATGCCTATCACTGGTATTTTGGTTCAGTGCCTAAAATCACACATTATCGTCCATGTAAAACATTACATAAATAAACTGTCACTGGATATAGCTTCATGTTGTCCAGGTCATTGGCTCCATCAGTGGCTACACTAAATGGTTGGTTCTGCATCTGACTGGCAATGTAATTTGAATCATCAATGACTAATATCTCCATAAATGACCAAAAAAAATCCTGAATAGGTAAGACACACCACTCCCACAAAAGCTTTCAAGCCATGCAGTCTAGAGCAACTGCAAGCAAGAAAGCTGTGTGATACAGTGTGCGACTAAGACAGCGACAGAACTGAACCCTATGAAACTATAATTTGGGAATAGGCAGATTTATCATAGTTTTCAGAGTACGGGCATAATGAAGAACAGAAAATCATAATAATTCCGCAGAAATCGTAATGGTTGGCAGCTCTGCTATTGCCTATGTGGAGTTCAACATGTAGAAATTCTTTAAGAATGGCAATTAGTTAGATTTAAAAATAAATATTACATTGGTCTACAGGTCTGTTATCTTATGTATACAATATTACATACTTATGCATTAATGAGGATTGTTGGAGGAGTGACTAGGTTAGCATATATGGAACTAAAACGTCACTTGAAGCATCATTCCTGAGATTACTAGCTGTATGGCAGGTGGTACATTAACAGTCTTACATTATTCATTCAGTTGTTCACAGATATTGGAACCTGACAAAGGCAGATGGCTTCGTAACACAAATATGAGAATTAGATCCAGTAACAAACATATTGCTAATCTTTTTTAAAGTCAGTTAATCCTATATTATTATGTTATTCAATAAGGTAAGAGACTATTTATGTAATAATATATTCTGGCAATATGAGTTATCTAGGAGGATAAAATATTACAGCAGTCTGTTATTACAGAGTAAAAGACATCCTTGAATTTCAGATGTCCAGTTTCCCCAAGATGTACAGGTTTAATCTTCCTCATCACAGAAATACTGAAGAATGATCAGATAAAGAAGTGACATTTCCCCAGAGACTTCTAACGAACTACCGAAACTGACAAAATATTATTTACATAATTAAGGCACATGCCATTTAGGCTAAAAACCAACAGATGCCGAAGTCACTAAACAGTTATTTAAGATATTGGATGCTAATCTTTAGTATCCTATGACAATTTGTACATTAACGAGACGCCAGCTACACTGAACCATACTACTCATGGTTTACTTCATGGAATGATATTATTATATTTTATCTTTAGTACTCTACTGGAGCATTTTACAAAAAAACAAAACAAATTAATATATTTATATTATTATAAGCTGTGTCTGAGGTGATAATTTCTTGAGAATCTATTTATTTCTAGTCATCAGATGACAGTATCATGATAAGGCGATAAGCAACTCATAAATTTTAAAACAAATTATGTTACACTCAAATCAGTCCTTGGGCCGTCTTGACTTGGGTAACATGATTCTGTTAAAATTTAATATAACAATATTAACATAAGTCATAATATAGAATATATGAATTTATGATGTGACCCACAAAGCCAAAGCCCACATTCATTGATTGATTAAATGATTCAAGACATTGACTAGGTATGTGCGAATAAACGGCTCTGCGTTCTGGATCGTGGACGGAGCCAGCACCACGGGGATCGGCATTTCTTTTGGATTGTTTCAGGGGGTACCCCCTTTCATGAATATTCATGATACCTATACAGGTGTTCTTATTGGTTTGACTGGTGGATGACATCAGGGGTTTTCCATACTTTAGCCTCGTTTTCGAATTTTAATGATCAGCCGAAAATTTAATTAATGGTGCGTTGATGAAGTTACATGTTGACAAAAGCCATCTAAATTAGCTTTTGAACAAATCTATTAAAATATATACAAACATATACAAAATGTAGATAATGTTCTAAAGTTTAATTTGCTGAAAGTTTCATAGTCGTATGTACATTTGAATTAGTGCTCTATCTTTAATTTAAATTTCAATGATTGACTTGTCATGATTATTAGATCTAGATGGAATCTAGTGAATAGAGTCTAGACTAGATAACTTCGATGATCACTATACTAAGAATATGCATATGTTTTAACTGCAGTCTAGATACATCAGATTCAAGAACTACTCTAGACTGACTAGGTCATAACCATGAAGCGTGCATCACTACCTGTCACTCAGTCTCCGCCCATTTTAACAGATGACAAGACTCACATATCGGATCACAGGACAGTTGGACCCATTGTTGCCTCAACAATAGCAAACTTGGCTATTGTCAATGGTACTACGTCAAGTGAAGATGATTCAGACGGTACTACGTCTAGTTTCCAAATTTCACGTCGTCACAAGCGACGACTATCCCGACTCCGAAAAAAGAAGAATGAATTGTTAGCTCGTGAACAGGCGCTACTGCAATCGGACAACAAAGTGCCAGTGACTGCCCCTATAGAAAGATCTAAGCATATGCCTGTAGTAGTTGCCAGTAATACAGCTACTCGGTCTGACAGCCATCAACCACCTAGATCGACAGTAGAAATATACATTGGAAATGTGTCGCCAAATACATCAACAGAGGATATAATGCATCACTTGAATCACATAGGTATTCAGGGGTCCCCAGTCGTTAAAATGCTTCGTGATAAGTTCCACGTCACGGTGAACGACGAGCACAAGGATACGGTGCTTAACACACAGAACTGGGACAACGGTATCTGCATTCGACCTGATTGCAACTTGACGCATCACTTCACAGGAAGAAAATCAACGAGCAACGTACGACACGCAAATGTGCGACCCACAAACGTACCGACGTGCAGAGAATACTCGTGGAAGAAACAGCATGTTCGGCGGAATGAACGATACTACGACCAGTATCGCCACACTGACCGGTACGCACGCTGCACATCGCGTGAAGAGTATGACGACGAGTGGCCACGTCTCCCCACTAGTGACTGGGAGTACAACAACCATAACGGAGAGTACCCTTCCCATTATCAGTCGCTGGGCAGGAGCACCAAAACATACGATGCAGGTACTGTGCCAAACCAAATCAACGCGAAGATAAATTTAACTGAATTAGACAATAATATTACCACGGAGATTAACGGTTTAAATGATAACTGTATATTCAATGCAATCAAACAACTTTATTTACAAAACAAGAAACAGTGTAAGATAGGTCATATAAATGTTAATAGTATTAGGCACAAGTTTGTGGCTTTCATGGAGATTTTACAAGGAAATATTTTGGATGTCTTAACTATTCAGAAAACCAAGATTGATAATTCGTTTCCACATAATCAGTTTGCTGTACCCATGTACAGGTTATACAGACAGGACTTCAAAAATAATGAAAGTGGTTTAATGATATGCCTCAATTTAGAAGATATGATATTGAAGGTTTTTCCATTAATAACACCAATGGTAGAATTGAAATTATTGCTGTTGAAGTTACAATGAGCAAGGAAAATTGGTTATTCATCAGTGTGTATAAACAGCCAGAGGTAAAGCTAAATACTCTTATAGAATGTATAGATAATATCATGAACCATTGTGTAAATTCTGATTTTAATGTTGTATTAATTGGTGATTTTAATGTTAATATGTTGAAGAAAAATAATGATTTCAAAGATTGTTTGGATGTTAATGGTTCGAGTAATATTTTAAAGAAGGCAACATGTTTTAAAGGTGTACCTTCTCTTATTGACTTAATTATTACAAACAGACCAAAACGTTTTAAAAATACTGTCAGTGTTGATACAGGTTTAAGCGATTTTCACTCACTGGTTTGTACCTCCACAAAGTTTCATATTCCTAAACAGAAGGTTACTACTTTCACATATAGGAGTTACAAGCATTTTAATAAAACAACTTTCTCACATGATTTATCTGGAATACCCTATCATATAACTGAAATTTTTGATGATGTTGATGATGCATATTATGTATGGAATGAGTTAACAATGCAAGTAGTGAATGAACATGCTCCTGTAAAATGTAACCAGAGTTCCATACATGAATGGTGAACTAAGAAGAGCGATAAATGTAAGAAATATGTTCAAACGTAAATACGATAAATATAAAAGTACTGGTCACTGGCAACAATACAGAAATCAAAGAAATTTGGTCACAAAATTAAAGTATGAACATATTTTTGCGCAGTAAATGTAGTGCAACCTCTGGAAGTGGAAAGGAGTTCTGGGAAATAGTAAAACCTCTTATTTCAAATAAATCTATCAATAAAAATGATAATATAATATTACTGACCAATGAAAATGTTGTAACACATCAAGACAAGGTAGCTACTGTTTTTAATGATTATTTTACCAATATGGCCAAAGATATAGGTTCTGATGATTGTATTAATGTATATGATAATGTAGCTTCTTGTGTGACAAAACATGACCAACACGATAGTGTTAAAAATATAAAACACTTTATGGAAACATTTGGTGAACATGTTGATTTTTATTTTCATGATGTAAGTATTGATGTAGTTAAGTCACATTTGTATAATTTAAAAACCAATAAAGCCACTGGGTATGATACATTGCCTGCTAAATTATTAAAAATGGGATCAAATATATTATGTAATCAAATATGTTATTTATTGAATATATCACTAACAACATGTACATTCCCAAGTTTTCTAAAATATGCGGAAATATGTCCTATTTACAAGAAGGGAAACAATCTAGATGTTTCAAACTATAGACCAGTCAGCATTCTACCCAGTATGTCAAAGATTTTTGAGAAAGAAATTGTAAATCAGGTGTCGGTATATTTTGAAAAAGTTTTTAGCCCCTATATATCTGGGTTTAGACAACAACATAGTTGTGAAACTGTTCTCTTACGTCTGGTTGAAAATATAAAGAAATCAATAGAAACAGGTAAA
>JAODUP010003545.1:0-11959 GCA_025642065.1 Paralvinella palmiformis | reverse complement strand
TTTGCTTAATGTTCTTTTTATTTGATTCAATTTATTCCTCTACAGAATATGACCTTTAAAGGTTCTAGTGGGATTTTTGTTTTGTTTGATTTCCGATGCATTTTAGCTACTTTTTATCTTTTGTCTTAGAAGATTCTAACAAAGCAGAGGTCATCCAAGGTTGCCTTAATACATTTTTTCTTAATACATTAAGAGTCTGATCTTTGCCGATCATTATATCAGAACTGAAGCCCGACAAAGTTTGAAGTATTGAATCTTATTACAGGATCGATATTTGCTCATTGGTACCTGGAACAGTGCATATTTCACCAATTACTAGCTTGTGTCCCTTGTGATTTATCTCAGTGAAACTGTTCTCAAACTCACGGTGATAACTAACACTCAGATAATTACGTACTGAAAACTGGAATTCATCCCTAATATAAAGAGCAACTCCTCACCTCGGCCCAGGTTGAGATTATTACAGATAACGTGATATCCCGTGAGAGGAAACATATTTATATTAATATCTGATGAAAAGACCTTAACAACATAATAAAATAGGTAACAATATTAAATTGACAATTAGATGTCCTAGTTTATCTTATTTACTCCGATAGTTATGTGTATTTAAATGGATTGTATATACTTATGATTTTCTCTCGATATTACCAGTTTAGCCACGTTATCGATATCATAATAAAGAAAATTTAAAAATTCAGTTTCAGTAATAAAATAACTTCATTTTCTCTTTCACCCAGTAGTTTTATCACCATACCAAATAAACCCCTTATTACCCCTTCAAGAAATAAAAAAAATTTAAAAAAAAAAGGAACAACCAATATCCATGAATAAGTCTGCAGTCTAATTGTGAGAAACAGCTTGTCTTGGTATAATACGGCTTTCTTTCGACAATAATGTTTAGAGTCTTATGTTCGGAAAGGATCAGTTGTTTTCGTTCGGCTTTTGATGGGGATTTAATGAGTTGTAATGTGGTATCCTTAGGACTAATAATAAATAAATAATTATTAAATAATAATAATATTAAGGGGGGTTTTTAATGGCTTGAGAGATAATGTGATCATTCCCCTTGACCCAACAGTGGACGACTACAATAAATCACAGGGTGCAAACAGTGTAGCAATTGTTGACTCCTTGTCCACTAATGTAATGAAGATTACGTCAAATGTATATGTATATGTACAATCTGCTCAGAGACTAGGTAAGGTCACACATACCACCCCGTCCTTAACTATTATTACTCGTATTCCTGACAGTGACCAGCGTTCACTTGTATTGTATTATCTCAGTCAACTCAAGGATGACCATCATTACATATCTCATTAAATACCTCCATCAAAAGCCGAACGAAAACAACTGATCCTTTCCGAACATAAGACTCTAAACATTATTGTCGAAAGAAAGCCGTATTATACCAAGACAAGCTGTTTCTCACAATTAGACTGCAGACTCTATTCATGGATATTGCGTTCGTTGCCATATTTTCATGTCTTATAATCTTTTTTGAAATATTGCTCTTGAATTTGGTGTGTACATAAGGAGTTACCTGAGTGTTGGTGATAGCGATGATAATACTGATCATGAAGATGAGGAAGTTAGTTAATTACTGAAGTTATTTCATTACTGAAACTGAATTGTTAATTGTCTTTATTATGATATCGATAACGTGGCTAAACTGGTAATATCGAGAGAAAATCATAAGTATATTACAATCCATTTAAATACACATAACTATCGGAGTAAATAAGATAAACTAGCACATCTAATTGTCAATTTAAATCATTTGTTACCTATTTTATTATGTTGTGTAAGGTCTTTTCATCAGATATTAATATAAATATGTTTCCTCTCACGGGATATCACGTTATCTGTAATAATCTCAACCTGGGCCGAGGTGAGGAGTTGCTCTTTATATTAGGGATGAATTCCAGTTTTCAGTACGTAATTATCTGAGTGTTAGTTATCACCGTGAGTTTGAGAACAGTTTCACTGAGATAAATCACAAGGGACACAAGCTAGTAATTGGTGAAATATGCACTGTTCCAGGTACCAATGAGCAAATATCGATCCTGTAATAAGATTCAATACTTCAAACTTTGTCGGGCTTCAGTTCTGATATAATGATCGGCAAAGATCAGACTCTTAATGTATTAAGAAAAAATGTATTAAGGCAACCTTGGATGACCTCTGCTTTGTTAGAATCTTCTAAGATAAAAGATAAAAAGTAGCTAAAATGCATCGGAAATCAAACAAAACAAAAATCCCACTAGAACCTTTAAAAGTCATATTCTGTAGAGGAATAAATTGAATCAAATAAAAAGAACATGTAAGCAAAATCATTATGTCGAAGAATTAGCACTTAAACAAAATGGTTTAAAGGAAACCTGGATGACATTTTAACTTTTGAGTAGAAAAATAATAATAAAAGTGTAATATCATATTCTTTCAAAATAAATAACACTAGGATTTTTTTAAAACCAATGTTATTGCTCACAATATTTGCCACTATTTACCCGAATAGGATAGAAAAATGCATTATACTTCCATCTAATAAGCCATTTCAGCATTATGTCCAACTTATTAACTGTAATTCATTATTTTTGGTGACTATATATAGATCCCGTTGAGTTTCAAGAATCATAGCATCTCTCAAAACCAAGACAAGTTCTGGAAATATATAATAAATCCTTTCAGACTGGAGCTGCACCTAGCAATATGAAAACAAAATGACCACAATGCCAGTATTTTGGATCTCTCCGAGGCTTTTGATATAATAGATCATACTACCTTGCTGGAAGTGTTTTAATTTGTATGGTATTAAAGGAATAGCCTTGGAGTGGTTTAGGAACGATCCGATGGACAGAAGACAGTTTGTACCGTACAAAGAGATAAATTCTATTCAACGTGACGTCACCTGCGGAGTGCCAGAGGCAAGTTTGCTCGGTCCACTTAGGCATGACCTGTTTTTTTAGCAGGCTAGTTTCGAGCCAATAAGCTATCCTTAGATATGCTGAAATGAGTTTTGTAATATTTATACCTGAACACACGTCGATGGGTAACGATATCACCTCAATTCGTCTATGTTATGAAATCATCCCATGTGTAGATCATGCTAAATTTCTCACTATATATATCGACGAGCTACTAGAATGCTACTATCACATTGATCATATTAGCAAGAACATTTACAGTGGTATATTTGCTTTCAATTCTGCGCAAAATTATGTCAGTTGAAAACATGAAATTCTTGTGTTTTTGTTTTGTTCACTCTTATTCATCGCATGAAACAATGATCTTTAGCTCTGCAAATCAGTTTAGGCCACATAAGTTGGAAATTTCACAGAAAAGGGACATTCGTAATATATGCAAGACTAAATACATTGTAAGCACCAAACCTCTATTTAATCATTTATGGGTTCCTAAATTAGCTGATATATTCAAGATAAAGTTAATCAAATTTATATGTTTGTATACTAAAGGCATGCTTGCTGAATTGTTAGAACAATATTGTAAAACCCAAAATCAAGGCGTCTAAGATAAAATAAGTACGAATGTGCATTTTCTGAATAAACTGTTTCGTGCCATATACTGATGTTTTATTAGCATTCCTGTCAGTCATGTAAACGTAGCAGTTTATGTGTTTGGCATACAACTTCTCACACGCCTGGTTGTCACTTGCAATGAATAAATAATTCTCGATGTTGAACTTCACGATTGATGTTTCATAGAAGTTCCAGGTCATATCCAGGAAGGATGAGTCGATAAATGTAAGAATAATTACATTTTCTTTCGAAGCATATTTTGTAAGTTCTGCATTATATTCCTTATTGGGTGATGTAGTCTCATCTGTAGCTTCGGCTTCTGCATACATATTTATAACCTTTGTGAAAATGATAGCATAGTTCAAACAGTACGGAAGCTATGATGAGCTATTACGGTCTGCGTCAGCGCAGATGTCAGTCTTTTAATAGTAATTAAGATAAACAGTTTTAATAGTAGTCGCTTCATGACGCCTGCCCGTTGTAAAAACTGATCTTTGAAGACAGTGACAATTGGATTATATGGTTTATATAGTATTGCTTTGAAGAAAGATACAGCAATTAAAAAATAGCTATAAATAGGGCTGCTTAGATAATTAATCTAAACATTCTAACTACTGCCGTGATCTGACTTGGGTGTTCTACTCCCAAACTCTACGGCTGTAGGTGATTCGCTTTTTGTTTTTGCTTGACGGCTTAGAGGACTGGTGAGACATTACACATGTCTCAGCAAGAAAAGTCGCCACTCTGGATTCAGTCCCCTGAAGAAACGTCCAGAGTTTGAATTCACGGTTCGAGATTCTCTGTGCCTGTGAGGTATTATACACAGCTAAAACACACATTGCCCGTGCCAGAGATTGAGGTTCGTGTTTTCTTTTTACCAATTTTGTAATATTTGATATAAAGGGTTAGTGACGAGTAGGTCATAGAATTTATTGGATTTGTATGCTTATGAGGTATTTGACCCTCCAGCAAATATCACAAGGCATATTATGCTGCGGTTGAGAAGTTCCCGTTTTCTATGCGTGGAGACTATTTCCGGTCCTGCATTCAAGAAAAGTTGATCTAGAGCTGTATAATCCATGTACTATTTGCGTCTTTGGAGGCACGCCGTTTAGGTGTCTGGCCTGGTTATCCAGCATTTAAATGACTGTAGCAGGCACAGTACGCTCTTAAAGCATTATAAGTACTCCTGACTCAGGAATAGAAACACTGCATCGCATCTCGAGCGGTGGCATTGGACACAGTTCGCGCGGTTGGTGTGTTTTACATAACAAGTTTACTTGTATATATAATTCACCTTGGTTGTATGTGGGAATAGATTTATCTTTCCTAGGTCCAGTTATGTCCAGTTTGTACTATGACATTCAAAATTAGCTTTAATCTGCTTGTCATAAATAACATTTAAGAACTACAATAGTTAGAATAGCATAAAATTAGGTCAGGTTTGAAAATGATAGCATAGTTCAAACAGTACGGAAGCTATGACGCGCTATTACGGTCTGCTTCAGCGCAGATGTCAGTCTTTTGTCAAAACAGCTTATGATATGTATGTAGCAAGTCACCATTGAACCACACGCACGTGTTGTTTGTTGCGAGCTGTGGTATCAAATGGTATGTTTTTTACGTGCTTCCGCTTTTTGTACGTAGCCTGCATGTAGCCGCTTTCCTGTGGGCGTGACATATTTGTCGCGTACGAAAAGCGAATTAGCTGGTTCCCACAGGCTGATGAGCAGACCAGACACATGCTTAGTTATACGCACACATTTATCAATATGTGGAGGTATGGAACATTTTATTTTTAGATTAATGTATGTATAGTTGTATTTAGATTTATGGAGGTAGGTTTCGAAGGATGTTTAGATATGTTGATGCTCTGTGCCTGTTGCCTCTTACTATGTACCCTAAAACGCACATTGCCCGTGCCAGACATCTTATCTATTTCCATCCAGATTCCTTATTACACCAATGTAAGAAAGTTATGTCGTTGTTGCAACATGTTTGAGTTTATTAGCTTTGTTATGAATAATGTAGAATATATATTGTTGTCCTTTTATGTGGTCCGGCGAAACGACCTATTAATTCATACAATGCTGCTTGATGGATTTATACTCCTGGAGTCGTTTGTTACTCCGGCATGCATCTCCATGGGTATTAACTGCGGACAGAGTTTTTCCCATATTATGAGTAATTAGATTACACTGATATAGGAAATTTGTTAAATGTATAGCTATTATAATCCCGACGTGTCATTCGCAGTATCGGAGATCTGCCTGAAATCCGCTGTTCTCGACCATGGGTCAAATAGATCAAGTGGATAGGCGCTTTAATTTAGATCCCACCACACCTAACTGCATATACTTAGGGACCTAAATTAAGGGTGAATGAACGTTCCCTTAGTGATGAACGGAAACGTATGAGGGTTAGCTGTTAGGTTCGAGTAAATCGTAGTATTTATCGGGGTTTTAGACGATATTTCGTCTATCCAGTTTAAACCATTGTGCGGTATTGCTACTTTGTTTTATTTTAGTTTAATCGCTTTAGTGAGTCCATACTGTGTTAGTGTACATTCTCTTTGTTATGAACAAACTGTAATGTTGTTAACACGCTGAGGCTATATATAGGGCTTGAATTTTCACTTAGGTTAGAGAAGAACTTCGACGCCAGACCAGTCGGACGTGTATTGATACATGGTTCATATAGGTAGGGTTTATTCAGTTATTCGAACCCAGAATAAAGCTGAGGTCAGCATCTGAGGTGTCGAAATGCTTTATATACAGGTTTCTTTTGGACCACAGAAAATTACTGTTGAATGTAAATTGTGGTGTCAAAACAGCTTATGATATGTATGTAGCAAGTCACCATTGAACCCACGCACGTGTTGTTTGTTGCGAGCTGGGATCAAATGGTATGTTTTTTACGTGCTTCCGCTTTTTGTACGTAGCCTGCATGTAGCCGCTTTCCCGTGGGCGTGACATATTTGTCGCGTACGAAAAGCGAATTAGCTGGTTCCCACAGGCTGATGAGTAGACCAGACATATGCTTATGTATACGCACACATTTATCAATATGTGGAGGTATGGAACATTTTATTTTTAGATTAAAGTATGTATAGTTGTATTTAGATTTATGGAGGTAGGTTTCGAAGGATGTTTAGATATGTTGATGCTCTGTGCCTGTTGCCTCTTTATATGTACCCTAAAACACACACACACACACACCACACACACACGCACACACACACACACACACACACACATTTTATATATATATATATATATATATATATATATATACAAAGAGTGACAGTTTTCCCGAGTGTTAGATATGGACACCCAAAGAAGACCACACTCCGAGAAAACAGGATGCTGAAAGGTGTAGTGTAGAAACAACGATTTCTGTTCTTATGAATTTGTAATTGCGTTTGGAATGACCTGATAGGTAAAGTGGTTTCAGAATCAACTTCCATGAGAAGGATTCATAGTGGATCTCTGTAATGATGGACAAATGAGGGCATGGCGGTAGAATGGGACAGCAATGGGGCCAGAAAACATTGTAGGTTTTATCAGGAGTTGTTCTGTTTCTTTAATGGTATGGTTCTGTGTTTCATACAATTGAATTGGTGAAGCAGTCATCGTATAGAGGTTACTATGAAATGTACTGATTATATTGACCTTCTGGGGAGGTCAGACGACTGAGCTGGCCACTGGCTCACCTGAACATCATGTTTATCTAACCAGTTTTGCACATTACGAAGTGTATTCACTGGTGCATTGTAATGTTGGAATATAAATTGGATCATGACATCCCCAGAAGGTCAATATAATCAGTACATTTCATAGTAACCTCTATACGATGACTGCTTCACCAATTCAATTGTATGAAACACAGAACCATACCATTAAAGAAACAGAACAACTCCTGATAAAACCTACAATGTTTTCTGGCCCCATTGCTGTCCCATTCTACCGCCATGCCCTCATTTGTCCATCATTACAGAGATCCACTATGAATCCTTCTCATGGAAGTTGATTCTGAAACCACTTTACCTATCAGGTCATTCCAAACGCAATTACAAATTCATAAGAACAGAAATCGTTGTTTCTACACTACACCTTTCAGCATCCTGTTTTCTCGGAGTGTGGTCTTCTTTGGGTGTCCATATCTAACACTCCTGGAACAACTGCCCTCTGTGTGTATATATATATATATATATATATATATATATATATATATATATAAAAATTTTGTGTGTGTGTGTGTGTGGGGGACGCGGGGTGTGGGGTTTGTGTGTTTTTTGAATATAAGAGGCAACGGCACAGACATCAACATAAAAAAAACATCCTTCGAAACCCCTACCTCCATAAATCTAAATCAACTATACATACATTAATCAAAAATTAAAATTTTTCCCCCCAATTTGATAACTGTGGCGAAAATATAAGCATGTGTCTGGTCAACTCATCACCCTGGGGGAAACCCACTAATTCCTTTTCGTACGCGACAAATATGTCACGCCCCAGGGGGTACATGCAGGCTACGTACAAAAAGCGGAAGCACGTAAAAAAAAACCCTTTTATCCCAGCTCGAACCCGGGGTGTGGTTCAATGGTGACTTGCTACATACATATCATAAGCTGTTTTGACACCAAAATTTACATTAAACAGTAATTTTCTGTTTTTTCCAAAAAAAATTGTATATAAAGTTTTCGACCCCCGGCGACCTAAAACATTCGGGTTCAAAATAACTGAATAAACCCCTACCTATATGAACCGAAAATTAACCCCGAATGGTCTGGCGTCAAAGTTCTTCTCAAACCCAAGTGAAAATTCAAGCCTTATTTTGGCGTCTTAACAAACATTAGGTTTCTTCATAAAAAAGAGAATTACACTAACACAAAAATGGATAAAACAAAACCAAAAAAAAAAAAATAAATACCGCACAATGGATTATTAAAGAAAAAATATTCTAAAATTTAGTAAATAAGTTTTGAACCAAACCCTACCCCCCCATCGTTTCCGTTCATCACTAATGGAACGTTCATTCCGCAATTTAGCGTCCCCAGTTAGGTGTGGTGGGATTAAATTAAAGCCCCTTATCCACTTGATCTATTTGCCCCAAGGGTCGGGGAAAAACGGATTTCAGGCAGATCCCCCTTTACTGGAAAAGGGCACTCGGGAAAAAAGGCTATACTTTTCAAATTTCCTATATCAGTGTAATCCAATTTTTTCATAATATGGGCCGTCCGGTTTAATACCCATGGGGGCTGCCGGGAACCGGGAGTATAAATCCATAAAACAGCATTGTAGGGAATTAATAGGGGAAACAAATAGATTTAATTATACATAACAAAGCTAATAAACTCAAAATGTTGCAACAACGACATAATTTTTTCATTGGTGTAATAAGGGAAACTGGATGGAAAAAAGATAAATGTCTGGCCCGGGGTGTGGTTTTTTGGGGACATATAAAAAGGGCAACAGGCACAGAGCATCAACATAAACTAAAATCCTTCGAAACCTACCCCCATAAATCTAAATACAACTATACATACATTAATCTAAAAAAAAATTTCCATACCTCCACATATTGATAAATGTGTGCGTATACCTAAGCATGTGTCTGGTCTACTCATCAGCCTATGGGAAAACCCGCTAATTCGCTTTTCGTACGCGACAAATATTTCCCCCCGGGAAAACGGGTACATGCAGGCTACGTACAAAAAACGGAAACGTTAAAAAAAAAAAACCCTTTGAACCACAGCTCGCAAAAAACACTGCTGTGGGTTTAATTTGGGGACTTCTAAATACATAAATAAAATATTTTTAACCAATTTATTAAGGAAATTTTTTTGTCCGGAAAGAATAAAATTTGAATGTGTAATCAGTTTTTTCTTTCAAAAAGTAAACCTTTTAATGAACCTGTTCAACCCAATTTCCAATTGGTTTAAACACAGAACCATACCATTAAAGAAACAGAACAACTCCTGATAAAACCTACAATGTTTTCTGGCCCCATTGCTGTCCCATTCTACAGCCATGCCCTCATTTGTCCATCATTACAGAGATCCACTCTGAATCCTTCTCCTGAAAAGGGAAATTTTTCCCGGGCATTCCAAAAGCAATTACAAATTCATGGGGGCAGGGAAAAAGGTATAAAAAACTGTTTATCTTAATTTATTAAAAAAAAAGACCTTTATAGCTTCCGAAATGTTTGAACTATGCTTATTTTAATTTTTATGTTATTCTAACCCATTGTAGTTCTTAAATGTTATTTATGACAAACAGATTAAAGCTAATCTTGAATGTCATAGTACAAACTGGAAAAACTGGACCAGGAAAAATCTATTTAAAAATACAACCCAATTAAATTTTATATACAAATAAATTTTATTTAAAAAAAACCGCGCGAACTTTTCCCCAAAACCACCCTAATGCGATTCCCTGTTTCTATTCCTGAGTCGGAATTTCTTATAATGCTTTAAGAAACATGCCCGCTACAGTTTAAAAGCTGGATAACCCCGGCCAACACCAAACGGGGTTAAAGACGCAAATATACATGGATTTACAACTCTAGATCAACTTTTCTTTAGGAACGGGAAAAAGGGACCTGGGAAAAAAAAACTTTCTCAACCGCAGAAAAATATGCCTTGTGATATTTTCGGAGGGGCAAAACCCCATAAAAAATACCCAAAACCCAAAAAATATATGACCTCTCTCATATTATAACAATTTACATCAGCGCTTTAGGCCAGGGGGTTTCCCTTCTATATATTAACATTTTCAAATCAACCAATAACCCATACAAATATAATTATAAAAATGGGGTTTTTTGGAAAGGGGAAAAGGCCTTAATGTAAATAAGACGGAAAAATAATAATTTTGGAAAAAAATTCTATTCCCACAAAAAATAAGGGGGGAATTATATATACAACTAAACTTTTTTAAAAACCACCAACCCCACGGGCCCAAAGCCACCCTCAAAAGCAAAACGGTTTTTATTCCCGAGTCAGGGGAAAAATGCTTTAAAAAAAATTTTGTGTCTGCCCCCAATCATTTTTAAAAGCTGGATAACCAGGCCAAACATTAAACGGGTGCCTCCCAAAAATGCACGGAATATACAGCTCTGTATCAACTTTTCTTAGAACGCATGGAAACCCGGAAAAACTCCACGCACAGAAAAGGAACATCTTAACCGCAGCATAATTTTGCCTTTTATTTTTACAAAAAAACCCCATAAGCATACAAATTCCCAAAAAATTCTATGACCTACTCGTCACTAACCCTTTATATCAAATAAAACAAAATTGGGAAAAAGAAAACACGAAACCTCAATCTCTGGCCGGGCAATTTTTTTTGTTGGGATAATAAAGGGACAAAAAAAGAAATTTGAACCCTGAATTAAAATTTGGGCTTTCTTCCCCCGGGGGGCTGAAACCAGAGTGGCGACTTTTTTGCTGAGACATGTGTAATGTCTCACCAGTCCTTAAGCCGTCAAGCAAAAAAAAAAAGCGAATCACCTACAGCCGTGGGGTTTGGGGGTAGAACACCCCAAAAAAGGTCCCGGCGTAGTGGGAAAGTTTAGATTAATTTTCTAAACGGCCCCATTTTTAGCTTTTTAATTGCGTATCTTTTTTAAAAACAATACTTTTAAACCATATAATCCCAAATTTTCACTGTCTTCAAAAATCCGGTTTTTAAAAGGGGAAGGGGTCATGAAACGACTATAAAAAACTGTTTATCTTAATTTTGGGATGTGTCCCTGTAAACGTGTGGCTTCAAGATACTAATAAGAACCAAGAGGAAAGATTGTTAGATATCTTTAGATTCTGTTATTTTCACTAATTGCTTAAAAATGTAATTCAAACATTTACTCTCTATACAATATAAAAATCATTTACTCAACTGTGACTGATTCTTCTCACTGTATATAATACAAAAACAAAGAGATGAAATATGCAATTAGTAAAAATGATTTAATGTTTGAAAACTTATTCAACGTTGTATCACAACGAGTTACCAACCTTCATTTCACCGAAGAATCGATTTGGACAGCACAGACAGCATACCACACTGACCACATAATTCTTTATTGAAAATTAATTCTTACAGTGTAGAGTAAAGATGAATTTCGGAACAAAATCTGCTAGTTAGTATAAACCAAGGCCACTTTGGACTTAACGGATTAAGTAAAAGAGAACTCATTACCTATTTGTTTATAGGAGAATGCAATTATATTATATTATCCAGAGAACACAACATATCGATCATGGATTGATTATTACATTCAAGCTGCTACGTCTAATGGAGCACACAAATGAAATACCAAATAGCATTATGTTATACGTATTGATTCCCTAATAAAGATCGGTCGATGGAATAGAACAATGCAATACCGTTATCCTTGATCTACATTATATG
>JAODUP010000351.1:387500-403907 GCA_025642065.1 Paralvinella palmiformis | reverse complement strand
GTTTAAAAGTATCCTGACTCAGGAATAGAAACACTGCATCGCATCTCGAGCGGTGGCATTGGACGCAGTTCGCGCGGTTGGTGTGTTTTATATAACAAGTTTACTTGTATATATAATTCACCTTGGTTGTATGTGGGAATAGATTTATCTTTCCTAGGTCCAGTTATGTCCAGTTTGTACTATGACATTCAAGATTAGCTCTAATCTGCTTGTCATAAATAACATTTAAGAACTACAATAGTTAGAATAGCATAAATTAGGTCAGGTTTTAAAATGATAACATAGTTCAAACAGTATCGAAGCTATGACGCGCTAATACGGTCTGCTTCAGCGCAGATGTCAGTCTTTTAATAGCAATTAAGCTAAATAGTTTTAATAGTAGTCGCTTCGTGACGCCTGCCCGTTGTAAAAACTGATTTTATATAGTATTGCTTTGAAGAAAGATACAGCAATTGAAAAATAGCTATAAATAGGGCTGCTTAGATAATTAATCTAAACATTCTCACTACTGCCGTGATCTGACTTGGGTGTTTTACACCCAAATTCCACGGCTGTAGGTGATTCGTATTTTGATTTTGCTTGGCGGCTTAGGGTCTGGTGAGACATTACACATGTCTCAGCAAGAAAAGTCGCCACTCTGGATTCAGTCCCCTGAAGAAACGTCCAGAGTTTGAATTCACGGTTCGAGATTCTCTGTGCCTGTGCCTTATTATACACAGCTAACACACACACACACACACACACACACACACACACACACACACACACACACACACACACACACACACACACACACACACACCACACACACACACACACACACACGCAGAAACATGTATATATACATGCACATGATATACACACACATCAGATACACACACACACACACATGCCCATGGGTATATACACCCCAACACATTTGCACACACCAGAGTGTATTCAATAACTATAGTGGAAATTGCAGGGACCAGTCTAGCTTAAGCTGTCTTCCCACTGGCCCCTAGAAAGAAAATAAAAACAAAATATATTATTGCTTGATGCTGCTCGACAAACGGCGGGATCGAGATCGGTACAGTGTGGGAATAACCCAGAGTATGAGATCGCCAACAATCTGTCGGACACGGTATGAGAATTAGAATTAAGAATTAAAGCGTCAATCGATATGTTGTACATAAATAACTTACCCTCGCCACAAATTCCTGACGAACTCGTTCAGACCAGAACGGAGATAAGTTTCATTTATACACTGTCGTGAAAACATCGCTATCAAGTGAAGGAATACACAAACGGCTCGCCAGTAAACAAGAATCAAGAACCGAGGAATCGTTTGAGAATAATCAAAATAATCAACACATACGTGAATGTCACCGAGTATATATGGAAATAAGTATATCAGACAAATACTTATAGTCATTACAATAGATGTTTGTACATGTTATTGTACTGTTATACTTCTTAAAGAAATGGTTCTTTATTTGTTCTTTATAAAGAGAACGCGATATTGTATTTCTTACACCTTTTGAATACTTCTTAGATATTATAGGGAATGTTTATAATGGTAAGTTCGATGAGAATGCTAATTGACATCTTTCTATGTGAAATAGATGCGACTATCTTGTTAGACGACTTTGGATTTCGTGATTGTATTTAAAGACGACAGAGTGATACGATATTGGCAGTAAGATTTTTAGAGACGGTCAGTGTGACTGCCTTTTTATTTATCATATGAACTGCTCGCTTTTGAAGTATTTCAGTTTTTTAAGTATGCTTGGTAAAGCCTTGCCCCATGCTAAAATTTCATTCGAAATATGCGGGTGTATTAGAGCAAAATATAAGATTCTTAGATTGTTACAGGGGAAACATGTTTTATTTATTTAATGGAATAGACTGCTCTTGCAATATTTGAATTGACGTATGCTAAATGATCTTTCCAGGTAAGAAATTCTGTTTCTTTACTATTATTCCCCACTCTAGATAAAGGTGTGCCATTAATCTTGAGTTTATGCCTGTTCAAATTTAATTGCTTCATGTATGGTCTAATAACACTGTACTTTGTTTTTGTAGAATTTACTGACAATTTATTCGCACAAAACGAGTTGAAAAGATTATTCACTTCTGTTTCAGCTTTCTTGTACAATATGTTTACATCAGGATCAGTAATACACATCGTTATATCGTCAGCAAAAGATAGGGATATGACTGTTACTGGATTTTGATATGTCATTTACATAAACTAAATAGAGCAGAGGACCTAAATTGATCCTTGTGGAACGCCACATTGCATTTGGCGTGAGGTTGATCTAGTTCCTTCAATTTCCACATATTGAGTTCTATCCATGAGATAATTCTAAAACCATGTGTTTATTATACCTCGTACACGATAACTATTTAACTCGACGAGGAGAATGTTTTATCTAACAATATCGAATACCTTGAAAAGATCACAAAAGATGGCTAGAGTTAGTTATTTGTTCCCTTTGTTATTGTATTCTACACATTTATTGAGTACGTGGATGATGGGATGAATTGTAGAATGTTTATGTCGGAACCCATACTGATGTTTTCGTAGAATATATTGTTTATTGTAAGATATTTAATCACCTTGTCATACATCAGTTTTTCTAGTAGTTTCGAAAAAGAAGACTTATGTGACGGTAGTTAGTTAATAAAGGCGGATCAGAATCTTTATACACTGGCACAAATTTAGCGAGCTTCATTTGTATGGATACTATATCGGTTTGAAAAGATTGGTTTATAATGTTGGTTTGGTCTTGGTCTACAATTTGTTAATTGTTTCTACTACACCTTGAACACATCGACTGGATCAAGAAAACATACTCTCTGTTAGTGGGCAGGCAAATATTCTGTTAACTTAGCTTCAGATATGGATATATTATGGTATGTTTTTGGTCCGTTATTCGTTAACATTATTTGCTATTATCGATTTGTCAGTTACAGAGTTGTTATTTATTTTTAATTCTTTCAGAAGACTAGATTTGTCGTTTCCTTTTTCTACAGCCACTTTTAGTATCGATCAAGACTTTTTATATATTTTTTATATTATTTTCAAGTAGTGTATTGGAATATTGTATTTTCTTTGACCGTTTGAATTTCATTAAACTTGTTGTTATATATTCTGTACTGACTTATATTGTGTTCGTTGGCTTATTTAGTTTTCATTAGAAACTTAGCCTTAGTTCTTGATGATGTTAATAAACCGGTAGTCATCCATAGTTCTTTTTTAATAATTTTGTTATTACTTTTAATATTTCACAACGGATATGACGTATTAAATGCGGTCAAATATAATTGAATGAAGATATTATATCCTTCATTATGACATTTTATGTGTAGGACAGGATCAAAAGTAGTTTTTTTTCTTCTAAATAGGTTCTAAACTTTTGGTAGTTATTTTGTGAAAACAATCGCGCTTGTTTAATAACAGTAGATTCGGCAGTTTTTCTTCTTCTTTTGGTTATATGGAATACAACAAAATTATCTGCTAGGTCAATAGTTATAATTCCCGAATTAGTTGATTGTGTTCTATTAGTGTATATGTGGTCTATCAGAGTTGCTGAACTGGTTGCTAATCTTGTAGGTAATGTAATGAAAGATGAGAAACCGAATGAGAATATGGACTCTAAATAATCAGTTGTTTTAGTTTGGGTATCATATTTTAGTAGATCTATGTTCATATCACTCATTATTATCCCATGTTTGTGTTTTATATTTATTATACTCATTGTGTCAAGTTTTGTAGATGTAAGAATGTCTAAGTCTGCTCTGGGAGCAGTATTAGGTCTCTATGTTACACCTACTATTGCCTTACCGACTTCGGATGTATCGATTTCTATAAACAATGACTCAAATATATGCGGAATGAATACTCTGATATCCTCACGTATCTTAAATTGAATAATGTCTTTAATAAACAAAGGCCACTCTGCCTCGATTCCCGTCATCACGACTGTGCCACTATATGTTATGGTATCCTGGTAAATAAATACGTTTATCATTGTCACAACTGAATACCTCACTTATGTCTATGATGTCAAAAGAGAAATAATCATCACGGAGATCACAAAGTAGATCACGAAATGATTCCAATTTTGCGGATAACCCTCGACAATTTAAGTGAAAGTAACACTGTCTACTTAAGTTCTCCACGTGATTGGGAAACTGATCAGATTCTAAATAACTACGATCATTATTATATTGAAATGAGGAATCATGTTTGTCATTGCTATCTTAGAAAAGATATTTCAAATTGTAATTATTCTCGGTTCTCATCTGGTCTAGTTTAATATTAACCATTATCTTTGAACATTGCCACCCTGACCCGATCCATGATCCCACCAATGTCGAACGACACCTTCACAACAAAGCGTAACCTTGCAACAAGGACAAGCAAATCATGATGATAATTAATCATATCATAATATAGAATCAACATGGAGTTGAATAGTACGATATTAGAATGTACCATGATTTGCATATCGGAATAGCATTGAATATAATATAAGGTAAAGAGAGCTTGAATGACGAAAATAATGTAAAAGAATGTCAGAGATATTATGGAGAGAAAAAAGAAGAGATCCCGTGATGATGACAATTTGATTAAAGGTGTGTCTGTGTCTTCCATGCTGTCTGATCATGTCCTTATTAACATTAATGTATCTTTACAGACACAATCTGTTTCAGCTAAAGTTATTTTATTCAGAAAATATAAGGCGATTGATCTGCGGATTTCTTCTCTGGTATTGGACCCGCCGGATGATGTGGAACATCTGGTGGATCTCTTATCATAGTACATTGAGAGACATTGTAGATGAGCATGCACCTCTAAGGACAAAGGAAATGCCAAGAAGACCAATGCTTCCATGGTACAGTAAGAACATGCAAGCTGCAAAGAGTCGCATAAGGTTTTGTGAGCGGCTGTGGATCAGGACCAGTTTTTGTGTGTTCATTATGAAATGTTCAAGGTCAGTAAAATTCTAGTTAAAAATAGGCTCCTAAATCAGAATATAATAATAACAAGATCAAAGCATCCAAGGGAAATCAAAGGACTGTTTTCAGTGTTGTGAATAATGTATTACATAAAGGTCAAAGTGTCCTTCCAAATATTATCAACTCAGATAAAGATATGGCCCATTGTTTTAATAACTTCTTCTGTCAAAACATATTAAATATACATAGTGGTTTCCAGTTCAGCACCTTATCACATGGTAAGCCATTGGTAGAGGAGTCCTGCATATCCATGATGGATACATTTGACCCGTTTATAGAGACTGATTTCAGAGAGTTGTTGAACAGGTCATCTAATGCTTTCTGAGCACTTGACCCTTTGCCTACATGGCTTATGAAAGATTGTTTGGATGTTCTGATAAGCCCGATTACAAATATAGTTAATACATCATTATCTCTGGGTGTTATACTAAGATCCATGAAAGCTGCCCTTGTAAAACCATTATTACCAAAAACATTGTGGACTGTAATATTCTAAACAATTACAGACCTGTTTCAAATCTTACATTTTTATCTAAAGTTATAGAAAAGCCAGTTGCTTTCCATCTAAACAAATATTTAATCAATAATAACCTTAATAAATCACTGCAGTCTGCCTATAAAAGTGGTCACAATACTGAAACAGCCTTGGTTCGGGTGAAAAATTATATTATGATGTCAATTGATCACGGTAACCCAGTAATACTTGTTCTTCTGGACCTGTCTGCTGCATTTGATACAGTTGACCATAATGTACTTTTTTTCTAGGTTAAAGTACTTGAATGATTTCGATCCTATCTGGAACAATGCTCCCGCAGAGTATCTGTTCATGGTATTTTATCTGACATTCAGTTTTTATTATCTGGTGAACCACAGGGTTCAGTTTTTGGTCCTATGGTGTTCACAATGTATACCCATCCTCTTGGGATTATTGCGCAGCGATATGGGGTTAAATATACGTATATGATGACATAAAGCTGTATATATCACTGGATCCTGACAATGAGTTTATCATATCGGATTATTGGGGGAAGATATCCAATCATTAGATTAAAAATACTATATTTCTTTTATACTTATTAGCAATTGAGTAACAAACGCAAAAGGAAAAATGGTATTCACAGAAGGTACCGGCAACAGACCACAGTACAGGACAAAAATCCGACTGTTATAATAATAATAATAATAATAATAATGTATATTTAATAAAGCGCCCTTACTAGCTGGAGCCATTCAAAGGCGCTGCACAAATAATACGTAATATAATAATACCCCAATTAGTATGTTTGTAAAAACTCTGTAAGTGATTTAAAAGATAATCTGTGAAAGCGACATTGAACACCCCCCAGGATGTGACACTAAATTAGTTATCTAAGACATCTGATGAAGTAAGACGAAGTTTAAATAAATATACTCCTGTTGGCATCACTCTCTGGATCACAAACTCATACACAAAATGAATAGCTCATAATATTTTGTTGTATTAGACTGAAGTCTGCAATAATAATGTTTATACTGAGATGTTTATTACTGATATCTAATAATGAAGTCTTCACCATGTCATACATAGATAACACACTCTGATAGCTATATTCATCAAGAACGTTCAGAACATAAGATATTTTAATAAAAGAGCCGAGGTTATTAAGTGCTCTTTTTTGCCATTTCCTCTAGATAAAGTACCTTATGATATAAACATCAACATCGGACAAAACACTTAGCAACTGTTTTAGTAACTTTTTTATGAACAAAGTTACTACCCTTCAAACGACTTAAGCGCTCGGAATATGAGCAAAACATGTGATAGTATAGTATTAGTACTACTACTACTACTACTAATAATAATAATAATAATAATAATTATGATAGGCATATTAAAGTTAACCATTATTATAGTAATAGATGATCAGATATTAACAGATTACTATGAATAAATTAATTGAAATAAATAGGTTTTTTCATGACATTGGAAGGTCTTGATAACGTTTGGAAGCGTTTTCTATAGAGTTGGAGCTTGGTAAATAAAAGTACGTTTTTTGCTGTCTTGAGGACTGCAAGAATATTGTTGAAAGTAAATTGAAGTTGACGTTGTCCTTCGTGGATTGTCAACAGATCTGTGATATACGAGAGTTCGGCACCATTCAATGATTTGAAAGTAAATAATACAGCCTTAATACTCTGTTCCACGGGCAAACAGTGTAGACTCTTTAAGATTGGAATGATGTGGTCATGTTTTCGGGTCCTCGTGATCATTATGGCGTGATCATTATTATCGTGATCATTATGGCTGCGTGATTATTATCGTGATTATTATCGTGATAATTATGGCTGCGTATTTTGTACTCGTCGCGTATTTTGTACTCGTCGCAATAGTTCAATGGATATACCAGAGAGCAACGAGTTCCATTAATCCATTCTGCATGACACAAAAACAATGCCCAAAGTTAAGTGACAATCAAAAAGGTTCCCAGATTGTGGACAGACAAGATAGGGCTGATTTATTCAACATTAATATATTGATGATTAAAGGGTGACGATAGTATGATTAATTACGTTTTATCACCGTTCAACTTCAGCTTATTTCTAGTCAAACATGCCTGAATTTCAATTATGCAACGCCGCATTTCTTGTTTTCTATCAGATGAAGCAGAAAGATTGATAAGATAAAAAGATAGCTAGAACTGGGTATCATCCGCATATAAATGATACTCAATATTACTTTTTGATTATATCCGCAATAGGTAGAGTATATATGGAGAAAAGAAAAGTGCACAGTACGGACCCTTGTGGTACGCCAAAAGGAAGATAGACTGGAGTTGAGAGTGTATCACTGTTCATCACTTTCTGGGTGCGATCTGATAAATAAGATGATCTGAGTCATGTTAGAGCTCTTTTTTTTCTCCTAAACCTAATCTAGCTTGGATATGATGTAAGAGAATCTCACGAACTACAATTTCATGGGTCGATAGATGAATAAGTTTATCCAGGCATCAAGAAGCGGGTGATGATTCCCTGATTACTGTCAGAATTTAGTGACAATTAGCTGATCTAAACGTATGGAGTAAAGGTTCTGCTGTCAGTGTCAAATCAATGGTTGGACCATCAACAATTTCACTATCCAGTTCCTGGCGGTCTTTTTCAATTTCTGTCATGAAGAACCGATTGAATCTTTCAGTAAGTTTAGTGGGTGATAAATATAACGACAAGATGACATTATCTGTTGTATGTAGGATATTGTTCCCAATCTCACAAAACTATTCCGTCCAGTGGATGTTCCCTATTTGTAGGTAAAGTGATTGCGAGACCTTTATTTATGATAGTTCGTAGCCAGTCTATTCCAATCTAGGGACACAATGTTTTTATTTTCCCTTATTTGCAACAACATATCCTTGGTATATCCCATGTTTCGAATTCTCTAACACAGTTAATACAATAACAAGGTGAAACATAGGTTTATATTTACATGAGAGAGGAGCACATTGCTAACCATGTCCACAATACAGCTAAAAACAACTAAATGTGATCTATACATAATGACTGAGATGATGTCCTAAAAGTTCAATTCACAGAAATGTCTTTTGATAGGAATATTTTGTGAAATACCAGGAACTCTATTACTGCTGCCACTGGCTCATGGAGAAACACGCGCGCAAGATGGATGCTGATGTCGTGCTCTATGGCGACCATCTCAAGAGGTTCATGCCAACTACAGAAGGCACCCAACAAGCTCTGCTACCTGGACCCCTTATCCATTTACCTTTTGAAGAAGAAATGCTCTGAGCAACTGTTACCTATGATCACAACCATTAATAATAAATCGTTGTTTGATTCGCTGGTTCCAGCCAGTTTGAAGAGGTCACGTGTGAAGTCCCTTGGTAGCTAAACCAGTCCGGGATAAAGAACTGCTGAAGGTACTCCAAAAGGTAGTTGATAAAAGATTAGAGACACATCTCAGTAATCATATGCTGTATGACGATCTCCAGTCGGCATACCAAACTGGACACTCGACTGAGATGGCTCTAATTCTGGTCCATAATGAAGTAGCAGAATCACCGGATCAAAAAATACGTGGTAGTACTCATCATGTTTGACCTGTCCGCTCCATTTGATGTAATAGACCATGGTATTCTACTCAAACGTCACTCACTCACTCACTCACTCACTCACTCACTCACTCACTCACTCACTCACTCACTCACTCACTCACTCACTATCTATCTATCTATCTATCTATATATCTATATATCTACCAATATATATATATATATATATATATATATATATATATATGTCTCTATATCTATTTAAATGTATATATATCTGTCTATCTCCCTATCTATCTAATGATACTAATATATCTATTTTAGTGATACTATTGTTCTAATCTTAGCAATACCAATGTACTGATCTTAGTACATTAGTATAGTACTCAGATCTCATCGATACTACTAGTTGTATTAGATCATAAATACGTCATTTTAAAATTATTAGTGATCGGCAATATCAATATGTTATTTATAGGTTTTATCAGATTCGGACATTTACCTGATAAAATCATAATGGACTCCTTGTTGTCTTTGATTGAGGATACGCGTGATATTAACAATACTGATAAAATATACGAGAATATCAATCTTCATCGTTATTAGGAAGCGTTATCAACAAGCAACCAATAACAATTTGGTTTTAAAAGGAAACATTCAACTATACAATGTACGTCGTTGATCAAATAATCGATTAATTGATATAAATTTATGATTGGAAATATATTTTGTTATCTTTTAGATTGTACTAAAGCTTTTGAACGGATTAGCTTTCATACTTTATTTAGCAAATTATTAATAACCAGTCTACCGGGAGTTATATATTTAACCTTTTACTTAGTGACACCAGTAGTCTAGAGTCACAATAATGATAACGAATTTCTATAGCGCCAATATCCTCGCCAACATACAGGCTGTGCTGAATAAGCGACAGTCTGGGGATTCTCTCCGAAAAACAAAGCACTTATCCGCGAAAAGAATCGAGCCCAGTGGCGCACCTAGTACAGGGGTGGGGCAATCTCATAGTCAAGGTACGCTGCAAAATTCATCAACAAATGATCGGATGCATTGGAAACTTAGGAAACTTAGGAGTGTCTGATTTAGGAAGGATGAGCAAATCTGAATACGTAAGTTTTCAAATGGTGACGGAAAGAAACTATGCTACTTGAACATTTTGCTATATGGAACAACGTTTGTAGCACGACTTTCAGTCTATCGAATGTAGTACGACAATTTTCGATTCTCTTATCCATACATTTTTGTTATTATATGGAAGATTTGATTGTGCTGTTATAAGAAATAATATTGGTTGCAAAATAGGTGGTATATTTACGGGTGTTGTAGTGTACGCTGGTGATATAATGTTGTTAGCACCGAGAAGACAATGTTTACAAACGATGGTTATTAGATATAGTAAGTATGTTACTTCTGACTATTTGTTATTTAGAACAAATATCGATCCAAAGAAAAATAAATCCAAATGTTTATTTTTTGATCGTAGCACAAAAGTATAAATATATTAAATGTATTATTCTTACTAAATAAAAGGGCGCATCCGTGGTCTAACGGTAGCGTGTTGGATCATAGATCACTACCATCCGTGTTCGAATCTCGACGTGGGCATATTTGAGGGGCGTTTCATCTTTGACTTCGGCTCATTACATTTGGAGGTCGCTCGGCCCATTCAGCCTACCATGTGCACAAAAGTGGTCGTGATGATGATGATTGGTGTTTTACGGCCACTTTTGTGCACAAGGTAGGCTAAATGGGCCGAGCGACCTCCAAAAGTAATGAAACGAAGTCAAAGATGAAACAACCTTCAGATATGCCTCCCCCAAGATTTGAACACGGGTGCTAGTGATCTGTGGTCCAACATGCTACCGCTAGACCACGGAGACGCCCCTCACAAAATTGGTCTTAATAAGAAAGCCTTGCCCTTTGTTAGTAAAAATGCAATATACTAGATGTTTGTGACAACAATAAACATATATTATATCAGTAAAAACCGGTATTACCATGGTAAAATAAATGGTGTATTACAATAATTTAATTTTCCTCATCCACGTACAAAATGTACAGTAATGTAGAAATATTGTACAAGTTTTTATGGCTGCGAATTATGGGATTTATATAGTAGCGATTTCAGTTCGTTATTAACTGGTTGGAATATTTCCATTCGCAAGACTTGATGTTTACCAAACAAAACACATAAGTGCTTTATTGAACCAGAGTCAGGTTATGCACATATTAATATTATGATATTTAAAAGTTTTTTACAGTTCTTTAATCAGTGTATTTCACACGAAGAAAAAACAATGTTAAACTGTATTGCTAGAATAATATGCTTAAATAAAAGTACTACAACTGGTGCTAATTTATGTAAAATGTGGTTGGAGATTGGTGTTAATCCATTTAAACCAACACGCGAAAATGTCGTAGGAAGTATGTTTTATCATAATATACACAATCAAGAATTGGACAAGATTATTGTTATTAAAGAACTGACTGATGTCAAATATGGCATAAGTCAGAATGATATATATAGAGAACAAATAAAAAATGTACTTTATAACCTCTGTTGGGATTAAAGTTGTATGTTTTTATGTTTCTATTACTACCATTGCTTCCATGTTTTTATTGTTATAAGGCGTGAGTGGTATCTAATAGCATATTGTGTACTTAATAGTATGACTTCTATATAAACAAATAGACAATGACCATCTCTGGCATAACTACGAGAATATATCACTATTACTGCAGTTTCCAGAGGATTGTCTAATAAATTGCCATAGAAATTGCAAAACAAATTGCGACATAAATCAAATGATAGTTTACAGTATGTATATATTATGGCTTTATTGTATCATATATACGATATATAAAAACCCGTAACTGTAATTTTTATATAAAACCATCTTTAATATGTTTATATATACACTATATATGATTATGTGATGTCACTATCTTGTGTATTTGAATAGCTCTAACTAGTTACGATGCTTTAATAAGTCCAATAATCGCATTATTATTATTATTATTATTATTATTATTATTATTATTTGATAGTCAAAGAAGAGTATATTTTAATCCTTTATTAAAATATGTTATAAATTAACTTACTGCGTCAACAATTGTTTCATTTAATAATATAACTGAGTATTATCTAATAAGTCAAAACCCTTTTTTCACATTTTTCAGTACAATTTTTATTTTCTAGTTTCTTTTTCACATAAAATGTAAAACGTTTTCTAAAGTGAAGTGTCTTTTAAACTGAAGTTAACATATAGGAATAGTTCGGCTTTGATATAGCGCTCTCATTAAAGGACACAGACCATTGCATCTTGTACAAATAATACCAAAGAGAGGATACATTTATTGTTATACGTCTAGGTTATAGAGTGCTAGATAATTAGTTTATGTTTAAATCACAAACAGGTTGTCTTGGCACAAAATATAACTAATGAACAGTAATAAATTTATTAATTATTTCGACGAAAATTCTGCAAATTTTGTATGCGATTAAACAGACCTCATACATCCCAACACAATATATTATCATATGAACGTGCATTAACATCACAATTCCGAAGAATTAAATCAGAATATCTTTCAAATATCATCGTGGAGAGATTCCACTTTCCATATTTATATCTCTATGGCAACATACACATCAACAACAAGATACATGGAACGACCCCTTTAACATCCTTGTCTTTAACCTTCTTGTGTTGAGGCAGCTCAATTGGAGGTCACGTGACAATTGTTTATCTTGACGTTCATATCCTCCTATATGTTAGTCAATACAATATTTTGTTATCTTGTACTATAATGACACCGTTGGTTATAACTGTTTTGCGGTTTCTTATTGTTTAGTTCAGATGTTTTGCAACCATCTTGTCTTTTTGAAGGGAGTAGTCTGACAGTTTCTCATCAACCATTAACGCGTACTATATGCCACACCTAGACGGCCATGTCTACATGTGTGTGTGTGTGATGTTTACCCATCAATTACTAACAACTATCATATACTACACTTACACGTCCACATACATTCGTGAATTACTATATTTCATGTTTTCTGTTTATCTAAACACATCCGCCCCTTTATGCAATCGACCTCACAGTATAACGTCTAATCGATATATTGTTTTATGACACTCGTAATACAGTCAGTTCTGTTATGTCGTCACTTGTCAGAAATAACGTGTCTCCGTGACCCTCTAGTATGTGGGTTCAAACCCTGGCCGCTCAAAGTCTGAAGGATGTTTCATCTTTCACTTTGGCTCATTGCCCTTGGAGGTGTCCCTGGTCGACCCCCTACCATGTGTATACAAATGACTGTAAAATAGCAATATTTATATTTTATTTGTGACAATTTAGGATTATAAAATTGATAGTGTTTATTTTAATAATGACAGTCTTTAGCCAAACTCACGTTAAATATGAAGTTTAATTTATTTTCTCATATACCTATTATATAATGAACTTATAATAAAATTATGACATATTTATAAATCTCTGTTTTACAATCTAATAAAACATTATCATTGTGTGTTTGTGAGTGTGTGTGTGTGTGTGTGTGTGTGTCAATCAGTTAGTCAGGCAATTAGTCTATATGTTAGTCAGTCAGTCAGTCAGTCGATTATTCAGTAAATTTGTAATCAGTCAATTAGTCATTAAGTCAGCCAATCAGTCAGTCAGTCAACCAGCAAGCTAGTCATTCATTCATTCATTCATTCAGTCAGTCAATCAGTCAGTCAGTCAAGCAATCAATCAGTCAGACGGACAGACAGACAGTCATTCAGTCAAATCAATAGGATATGATCAGCGGGTAAATAAGACTTCATTGGTTGTGTAGATGGTTTAAGTTAACGTTAAAAGGGGGCGCCACTGAGTAATTTATTGTATTATTGAATACTTTTGATGAATATCTGAATGAGTAATAAATCAAAAACATATAATAATATTAATGTGTAATTCTATCAAAAAAGAGCATCAGCTAAAAATACAATATTTTTCATTGACTAAAAACACACGACTAATGTCAGATTATTTCTCAATGTATTTATGAGTTTTAATTTTCAGATAAATAAGTAAAGTAAAACTGTCAACTTTATTAAATCAAAGAGTTAAAGATATAATTTTAGCAAAACTATATCTCAACTTTGACCTGATACTAATATAGCTAATAATAAACATATATCTATCTCTCATGTTTGTTTTGTAGCAGAAACCTTTCTATGTTTTTCTTTCTGTCGACATCTTTCATCCTCCGGTAGAAATATATAGGATTCCAACTAGTGGTTTATTATAATTGATGATAATCTTTTATCATCATGGTCTTCTTTATTATCTCTCAAGGTAAGGAACCTTTACCATTATATCATCAGGTGAGATTAAATATTTAAATTTTTAAATATGTATTTTGGAAGATACTGTCCATAGATGTAGTAAAATTGTATGTACAACTTATTGTATGATGTATTAATAATTTATTAACAATAATCAAAACAACAGTTAAATTACAAAACTATGACCTCACATTGAGTCATCAGCGTGTGGGTGACCTATTATAAATGATTAATTAGGTATCGATAATTAACCATCACTTAACAAACACGAATTTGATGACGTACATCAGTGACTCGATTAAAAATCATATTCTGGATCAATACGGATCATCACTACCATGATTATATGTGATTAATATCATTATTAATGGGACTTTTAAATAGAGGTTTATAGCAGAAACAAAATGTGCTGATTTAATTACATCATCTTGTTTGTTATATTGTGTGTGTGTCTGTGTGCGTGTGTGTTTGCGTATGTGTGCCTGTCTCTCTATTTCTGTAAATGTGTGCGTGCGTGCGTGCGTGCGTGTGCGTGCGTGTGCGTGTGTGCGATTTGTATATAGCTAATCCAGTTCTTCTGGGGTGTCTTAAATCTTAGCATGTTGAATAAATAGTTCCGTATTATACTTGCTGTTTAATAGAAGAGGTGTTTGAATGTATTTTCTACAGATGACTCCATGCCCAAATGATTCATCAGTAATTGTTAAGATGTTCTGATAAACACAATTACAAAGAGAATGAACCAATTGTTATCTGTTAGTGTTCCTAAAATTCACCGAAAACTGCCCTTAATAAAACTATTATTAAAACTTTGGGGTGTCATATTCTAAACAATTATAGCGTTATTTCAAATTAAATTTGTTATTCTAAATTATATATCGGGTAGTTACTTTTTGCATATACAAGTATTTAGTCAATAATTATCTTAATAAAAGGCAACAGTTTTCATAAAATGTGTTTAATTTCATATATGAAGTGGTATACAAATGTAAACAAGATAATACTTACTATTACTAAATATGAACCATTCACAATAATGAGCTCGTATAGCCTTCATTTGGCTGTTAAGTCCCTATACAGTACAATCTTAATTGTCTTTAAGTGATGTATTAATTATAGTTGTCTATCTATGAATATTAATTTATAACGTTGTTCAATTTAGTAGTAGAAAATCGTAAATTATATGCACTTCACAGGAGTTACTTTTATCTAAAAATATTCAATATATTTATCTGGAAATTGGTATATTTACATAATTTATAAATAACTTTGTCTATTGTTATGTCACTTTGACATTACCCAGAAATCCCTGTAATTTCATATTGTCAAAATTTGGAATTGAGCGATAAATGAGAATATCATGAAGAAAATAGAACGTTGATAAGGATTTGTACTTCAAACTTTGATAACACATACACACACGCACGCACACACGCACATACGCACGCACCCCATATATATATATATATATATATATATATATATATATATTATACACACACACACGAACACCATCACCACCGTCACCAGAATAATGGACTGTGTGTTGATATCTCAAACTTAACATCCAGAAAATCTAAAATGTTAATTAAATTCGATTCTTTCATGTAACCGGAAGTGGAAGAACATATCAAAATGTTTGTATCAGGTTATTAAATTTTGTTAATTTTAGAGCTATAATAAATATATATTACTAACTGTTATTATTGTCATGAAAAGGCAACCATTAAATATCGATTGAAAAATGTGAATACATCACGTCTCTCCACGATATCTATTAATGGCGGCTTATACGTAAAAATAATAAGTTATAAGATTTTGTTATTGTTTTGTTATTGATATTTGTAGAATATAATCTTGTTGAAATAATGATGAATCCATTTCTATTTTAATTCTCACAATTAGCCTCTTACGAAGGAATTAGTGACACAATATTTAATGAGTATCACGAACCATAAATCGTCAACTATAAATAAATTATTTATTTATTAGAAATTAAGTTTTTTTTC
>JAODUP010000351.1:210000-382500 GCA_025642065.1 Paralvinella palmiformis | reverse complement strand
CGCATGCATATTCACGCGATTGTGAACACATACATAGGAACATATGCACTCTCTCTCTCTCTCTCTCTCTCTTCTCTCTCTGGGGCGCCTCCGTGGTCTAGTTGGCAGCGCGTTGAACCACATATCTTCACCACCACCTGAGTTCGAATCTCAGCGTGGGCATATCTGAAGTGTGTTTCATCTTTTACTTCGCTTCATTACCTTCTGAGGTCACTCGGCCCATTTAGCCTACCATGTGCACAAAGTTGCCGTAAAATATCATTCATCATCATCATCATCGTGATCTCTCTCTCTCTCTCTCTCTTATATATATATATATATATCACGCACACACACAGAGACATTCACGGACCCTGCGTACTGAATGAATTCTATGCTTCAATGATCATTGCTCAATACACACATACACTAGCCTAACCACAGCTATATATATATATATATATATATACTAACACGATATACTAACAAGTATAGACAGGTTAACATGTATATATTGTAACCTTTATACGGGTACTGATGGCACGTGTATAGAAATATGACGTTATATACTTCTGTGGATTAGGCTATATACAGAATAAATATGTTTGGTTTCTACAACTGAAATGAACATCACTAAACCTGATAATAATAGTTATAGATTTAAGTTATTATCAATATTTAGGATTTATTTATATATAGGTCTATGTATGCATTCATAGAGTTTTGGAGATGTAGATTTATGTATGTTTAGATTTATGATTTATGTTTAGACGCTTTTCTTTGGGGGGGGGGGGGGCTTTTGTAGGTTTTTATATATGTATGTGTAAATTTATTTATATTTATTGGGGTATCAGTTTTTAAACATGTATGGTTGTTTATGATCTGAGGCCGCGCCATCATATATATATATGTTTTGGGACTCACTCACTCACTCACTCACTAACTCCCTCACTCCAGCACTCACTCACTCGCTCACTCATTCACTCGCCCACTCCATCTAACTGGTATAATTATTGATATAGCTCGTTAGTAAGCTATGGTAGTTACATAGTAGAGTAGTGGAAAGTTTAAACTCACCCATCTACTTACTCACCTATTAGGCTCCATACTCGTTGATTCAAATACCAAAGAATACAGTATATGGAATTTCTGCACGAAAACAATGTATTCTTCGCGATTGACAAGATTCATGAATAAGAGAGAAAGATGACAATTCCCTTGCCCGTTACTATAATCTCATAAAAGAATAAAAAAGGCAAGATAACGCGACTTCTTTAGTTCATAACTAAGTAAATCAAAGGCCAAATATACAGCTAGTGATGATGTTACGGTCGTCTGTTGTCAGCATCGACCTAGCCCTATGGCCATGCTAATTATCATCTAAGTAATGTTATTTATACCACGCCCAGTGGTCGTAGCTAGTGATTTATAAACAAGGCGTTGTCTTTACGCTTCCGTGTTCACTTATTGTTATCCCAATGAGAAGTGATATATTAAGGCGTTTCTAACGCGTTTTTGTTTACTCTAGTCTGTCGTAGACTATAATAGAGACGTTGATGTGTGATAATACAAGTGGACTGTAATAGTGAGGACAAAGGGTGGTCTGAGGCGGAGGATGGGGGGTTATTTTGTATGAAATCTAAGAGACACTGACTTAGAATTAAAAGATGGTGATGCTGAAGATGAATGGCGATAATGATGATGATGATGATGAGTATGTTAATAATACTATAAACATCTTACGCACATGCTTACACTCACTCACGCACGCACACATACACCCGCGCACGCGTCCACACACACACACACACACACACACACACATACATACATACATATATACACACACACGCATACACAGCGACAGACAATAGACTGCTGAATTATAATATAATCTCACAACTTACTCTACAGTCGGTGAGTTGATGATAACTTTTAGTATTTATAACATTAATATCCATTATCATTGGGATTGAAACAACAACAAAAAGTGTACTCAGAATACATTATTCTGGACTAATGTTAATACAAAACAGACTTATTATAAATCATACAATAGCCTTTAAACCCGACTAATGGGCTATGGTAATTATTGCCTTTCTCTTCCATTTTATTTGATCAAAGGATTAGTCTAATATGGCGTGACAAATACTCATCCAATGTCGTATTTGATGGCATTAACTATTGTCCCATTTGCTCATCCATTATTAGCCGTCTGTCATGAGTTAGATATCTCGACTCACAACATCGGCAGGTGTATTACTAGTTGTGGGTGGCAAGTCACGTACAATGGGAGTGCTATTTCCTTTCCTCGTTACCTCCTTCTACCCCCCCCCCCTGCCACCCCCCCCCCCACACACACACACATTGTATTTGTATTTAAATTTATGGAGGTAGGTCTCGAAGGATGTTTAGATATGTTGATGCCTGTTGCCTCTTTATATGTACCCTAAAACACACACACACACACACACACACACACACACACATGCACACACACACACAAACACACACCATTCAGGTGTGTATGAGTGTAGGTAATCAATCGTTTGTAGATAGAAGTCAGTCATACTCTGACGGCTATGAGCATTATACGTCTGTGGAAGTTGAGTAATTATAGGACTAAACATTTTAATAAGGGAAATATTGTATTATCAGCAGAGCGAATAAACAAACACACAAACAAACAAGGAAGCAAACATACAATCAAACAAACACATAAACAAATAAACATGCTTTTGTTTGATAGTATTTAGGATGATGTTTAAGTGTTATATATAATTACATAATACTAGTAGTAGTAGTAGTAGTAGTAATAATAATAATAATAATAATAATAATAATAATAATAATAATAGTAGTAATAGTAGTAGTAGTAGTAGTAGTAGAAGTAGTAATAGTAGTAATAGTAGTAATAGTGTAGCGGTACTAGATAATAAAATGTGCAGTAATAGTTCATAATAATAATAATAATATTCTTTCCAGAGATCGGCGCCTTATTAAGGAGCGGAACTTAGCTAAACGTGAGAGGAGGAGACAACAAGAACTGAGAGACAGCATCAGACGTTCACCTCTAAAACAAAAACTGGAAGAGTATGCTGGAAAATCGCAGAAGGAAAGTACGGCATCTAATGGTGACGTTAGGACGCACTCATTGACGTCACAAATGGTTCACGTGGTCGTACACAACAGCAGCGAATCTCTTAATGGGTGTATATCGCCTAACGAGAAAGCATCGGCTAATGGCAGAGTGTCACCTAATGGAATGTTATCATCTAATGGAGAACCAACATTCTCCGAGATGGCACCAACCTATAATGCCGTTATTACACATGGCGAAGTCCATCTGCCGCCGAACAACGCAAGAACTGATGACGTCAGTAACGGTAGTGATAATAGTGACGGGAAGAAACCCTTCACTGAACCCGATGCTTCCGATGATTACTTCCAGATGGCAGCACAGGATAAGGCCGATGAAACTCTAGCGCCATCGATGGGCGAATTCGAGAACAAGTCACTAGCTTCGCTTCACTCGAACGTCGACCCGGAAGTGAGCATCGCTAATCCCCGCCTAAACGGACACGATGTCACTGAAAGAACTCTTGACCTGTGTGACCCATCCGCTGAAAATCCGGACGCCACGATTCAGAAACAACGACCAGGACTCGTAAATCCGGCATACGATGGCGAATAGACTCACATGTACCCTTTGTTAACGAAGATTTGACTGAAATTCATTGCAAGCATGCGCACCTACGTACAACTATCTGCAGATATGACGTGTTCTCTAGAGTACTTGGTTATATTACACAAATAGAACTAGTTTAATCCCGCTCATTATAGAACTTGTAACGGGATGAATTATGAAAGAAGCACGTGATATATTTTGATATAGATACTCATGTATTGGAGATCTTGACTTTTATTAGTAAATTTATCTTACTGTACAGATTTCATCTCATTATATCTTTCTTTATATATATATATATATATATATATATATATATATATATATATATATATAGTTTAGTTCCATCTACTTCTAGTTTTTATTAAATGTTGTTTCCAGTAATTTTAGTGTTCAAAATCTGTTATAAATGTATTATTAAGGGTTAGGTGGATTGTGTGTGTGTGTGTGTGTATGTATGTATGTGTGTGTGCGTGCGTGTGTGTGCATTTGTGTATATGTGTGTGTATGTACATGTGTGTGTGTGTGTGTGTGAATCTGTATGCGCGTATATATATATATATATATATATTTGTGTGTGCATGTGTGTGAGTGAGTGTGTGTGCGTGTGTATGTGATTGTGTGTGTGTTACATGATAGATGAAGATCCGAGGTCAGTTTATATCGTTAATGAAAGCGACTTGATGCGGGTACATGAACATTACGTCGTTTTACTCTCTAAATAGGGACAGGGGTGATACAGAAAGCCGCACACACACACGCACGCACACACACGCACACACACGCACACACACGCACACACACGCACACACACGCACACACCTGAGGGCAAGCAAGCTCGCGAAGAGAGAGTCCGATCCTATCATTAACATCGACCACAAACATCTGCTACATCTGTAGCCATGTCGCTAGTTTGATGCAGCACATCTGACAACATCCTACTCACAAACAGCCATATGTTGTAGGATATACAGATAATGTCACAGATGTCACATTATATATGAAGTAGATAGCCTTTATGACTGTCTAGTTAACTAGTTAACTAGAGCTAATTGATTTATGATGATTGATACAGTATGATGTAATATATTTACTGTTAACTGCCAAATAATTCTCTATTTAAATATTATATATATATATATATATATATATATATATATATATATATGAATCGCTGCACTATAACATGGAGTATGTTAAAGGAACAGTGTCAAGGCACTGTTTAAAACAAATATTTAGAACATGAAGTTTATGATAATTATTTATTGTCGTATTTAATAATTTAGACAGAAAGTGGAAATAATTCTATATTTTAGATTATCGTGATTTATATTATAATTTTTACTATCTGTATTACTACACCACGTACATTTTGAAGAAAGTTTGTGATATGTTGAAGACGAGACCCCCACCCCCCACCACACACACACACACACACACACACACACACACAACACACACACACACACACACACACACACACACACACACACACACACACACACACACACACACACACACAGACTCACACCAAAACAGATGCTCACGTAATATTTACATCTAACTATAAATTGTACTGTAGGCCAACTATCAACAAGGTCAATATATGCTATAACATTAATGATATAACGAAGTCAGTTCATCTATAAGGTCATGGGTAGTTTTTTTAGTTAGGTATAAACACACACACATACACACACACACACACAAACACACACAAACACACACACAAACACACACACAAACACACACACAAACACACACACAAACACACACACATATAATATATTCGGCAGTGTTTATACATCTCCCAGCGCCATCTGTCGCCAAACAGAAGATATTGATCAGCGCCCCATTTTTATTTTCAAACAAAACTATTCAATTCTATATTTAGAGTTTTCGAGAAGCGTCTAGCTTCTGGCGTCTGGTCCAAATATCAACATGGTGTTACTGAAATATTTAAAATATGTTAAATATAAATAATGAGCTAAGTATTAATTTGTTTATTTAATTATTACTCTTTTTATTCTTGGATATTCTCATATTTTGTTAAATATTAATATCTTTGATTATTATAATTAATTATGTCTCCGTATAAGCTCTGGATTCAAATTAGTCAATACTGTAGTTACATATGTTGTAGAAAGGCAAAAATAGGAGAGACACGGAGAGAAAGGGATAAAAAGAAAGGAAATATAAAAAAATAGCAAGATACAAACACATCCATAACAGTTCATCTTCGACTGGAGTGAGAAAGTGAGTGAGGTGTTTCAACTTCCTGATTTAGCCACACACTGTCTTTCAGTGGACGCCAGCTGTCATTCTGCTGAGCCCAGCTGTCTCTCTATTGAGGTCAATAGTTTTCCTATTGTCCCAGAGAATTTTCGATTGACCTCAATTATATTCCTTTTAGGCTAGGCTCTGTTCCTGATGGCTCCAGGTGTCTTTTATTTGGTTCCTGATTAATCCAGCTGTCTTGTCATTAGCCACATCTAATAGATCCTAATTATCATTCAGTTGACTACATATAGCTTCATGTCTACACGTCTTTGTAGTACTCTAAGGTTTACTACAAATGACTACGTATCTACATATCTTTGTAGTACTCTAAGGTTTACTACAAATGACTACATATCTACTTGTCTTTGTAGTACTCTAAGGTTGACTACAATGACTACATAATCTACATATCTTTGTAGTACTCTAAGGTTGACTACAAATGACTACATATCTAGCTGTCTTTGTAGTACTCTAAGGTTGACTACAAATGACTACATATCTACATATCTTTGCAATACTCTTTGTTAGTATTATTATATCAGCTGTCTATTGTAAGCGAATATAACAAAAAGAAGACAAACCCATGGACTTGATCTAGTATGGTTCAAGCTGGGTTGATGACCGTCACCATTTAGACATGCCTAAAGCCGGGTTGATAAGTGTGTCAACATTTAGGTATGGCTAGAGTTTGGTTGATGAGTGTGTCAATATTCATATATGACTAAAGCCGGGTTGGTATGTGTGTCAACAATTAGGTATAGCTACTACTGGGTTAATGAGTATGTCAACATTTAGGTATGACTAGAGCCAGATTGATGACTGTGTCAATAATTAGGTATGACTAGAGCCAGGTTGATGACTGTATCGTTGTTGATATATAGCTAAAGCCGGATTGATAAGTAGGTCGACATTTATCTACGACCAGAGCCGGGTTGATGACTATGCCAATATTTAGGTATTGCTAGAGCCGGGTTGATGACTGTGTCAACATTTCGGTATGGCTAAATTCGGGTTGATGACGCTCTAAACATTTAGGGATTGTTAGACCTGGCTTGATGGGTCTGTCAACATTTACGTACGGCTAGAGCCGGGTTGATGAGTGTGTCAACATTTAGGCATAACCAGAGCCGGGTTGATGACTGCGTTCAGTTATCTTCTCGGTCATGCATAAAAGCCAATAGTATTAGTAGCAAAGGCTAACATTCCAACTGCCTCCACCCATACACAGCCCATATGCCACCTCCACCCACACACAGCCCATATGCCACCTCCACCCACACACAGCCCATATGCCACATCCACCCACACACAGCCCATATGCCACATCCACCCACACACAGCCCATATACCACATCCACGCACACACTGCCAGTATACCACATCCACCCACACACAGCCCATATGCCACCCCCCCACACACACACATACATCACTCATATACGACGTCGCCATTAGATTTTTGATTCAGAAAAAGAGGCCATTTTATTGATATCAATAAATAAACGATAATCTTTAATATAATAATAATACAAGAAACTTAAAATACCTAAGATAACAGCATTAATGATAAATGTATCATATATCATGTGATAAAAGTATTGTTAAACATGAAGCTAATAAATATGTTTTAAATATAATATATACTATTATTAAACTAGTCGCAATGTCTTAATAACATTGTTGATGTCCGGATGGTTTTAATGTATCAAGAGTCTGGATGTTGATAAACTGGAAGCTTCCTTTGATGTTATAAGGAATTATTGATACATTATTATGAGATCCATTGTATGATAATAATAAAGTCGATGTCAGTACATCTAACCCAATAAACCTGCTGTGTATTGTATTAACACAGCTGTGTATTTATACTAACACAGCTGGGTCGTGATATAGATGTGTACGGGTTGTATTTTGTTACGACAGCTGTCACTCGGAAAACTAATACAAGTCACGTGGTTTATGTCCATATTAGCAATGCTATAAATGTTCCAAACGCACCCCCCCCCCCATACACATACACACACACATACACTTGGATATTTAACTAATGTAGCTTTATAGCCCAATATAAAAATATGGTTTAGGTGGTCAAGCTATATGTGTACAAACAGACAGACAGACAGCAACCCAGCCAACCAGCCAGAAACATAATTATATATATATATATATATATATATATATATATATATATATATACCAATTAATTGGTTTTATATATATATATATATATATATATATATATATATATATATATATATATATATATATATATATATATATATATGTGTGTGTGTGGTGTGTGTGTGTGTGTGTGTGTGTGCCTGTGGCTGTAAGTGGGCGCGCACACGCGCACACACACATACACTGATTTGGTTTTTATTTCGTTTCAAATTAAGAGAATAACTGAAATAACATCTTCACTATCAGTTCCTTTACTTAATTAATTAATTAACATAAATGACATCTTAATCACAATAAATCTCACGTCCTCACCCCCTCGTCCAGTACTGAAATACCCTTCTGTAAATACTCTTGTGTATTTTTTAGCTGATGATTGTCATATAGCCACATAAATCATAATCATACTTAATAAAAATTATAATTAAAATGCGTTTTAATTAAGAGATGAGCGTACTGGGTGGTGTTGATAACATTCGATAATAGATAGTTATATCAGTACAGTACTTGGTACGTCAGTTAACTTGGATTAGACTTTTGTTTGTTACAGACAAAGGTGTGTATCTTTCTAATAAAGGTAGATAGAGACAGGCATTAGATGTCATCTTAGTCACATCCTTATCTAGCTCTAATTATCTATCTCTATTTACCCATCAATTTATTGATTCTGTAGATTAACCTATTGACTTCTCATTCTAATCAATCAGTCAATCAATCAATCAAGCAATCAATCAATCAACAAAAGCAATCATTCAACAAATCATTCAATTAATGTATTCATCTAAACACTGAATCCATCCATCCGCCTATCAATCCATCCATCCATCCATCCATTAATTAGTTATTTTATCAAAAAACAATTCATTAATAAACTATTGTGTTGGTGATGCATCATATTATATACTTGACACTTTTGATCAAAACTTGAATTTAAACAAAACACTGCTTCCCACAGGATAGACATGACTATCCCATAAACCGGAAATAAACACTTCTTCTCACAGGATAGAGATGATCATAATCATTACATCACAGATATAATAATTATTACTGTTATTTCTATTGATGTTAATAATCTATTATACTAATGTCCATTATCAATTTCAGATTTGATTAGTTAATAAGAAGATAGTTTGTTTATAATTTTTTATGTTATGGTATTATACTCGATATATGTATGTTTGTTATAACTTATATATAGACAGGTTTAAGATTTGAATTATGTACAACAGTTTAACTTATATACCCATTGGATTAGTAAAAATACTTATATTATATTATACCAGCCATCTCTATATCGTCATCTTGAATTGATTGAAAATATACTGTCCAAAAAACAGATAGATGATCATGTTATTTCTAATAATATGTTAACTGTTTAACTTCATAACATAATTTGGTATTGTTTATCATCTACGATATTAGTGTACCGTATATACTTGTGGCTAAGACGAGGTTTTAATCCCTGAATTTTTTTTTCTCTAATCGTCTTATACACGAGTCAGCCGGAACATTTTGTATTCGTAATTATCAGCTGCAGATTTGTATTTTAATTTGTTTCATTCGATGTTTTAAAAACATAAAGCAGTGAGTACCAGCAATAATTATTTTCAGATGGATTATAATAGGTTTTTTTTTCATAGTTAATAAGTATCACTGATGTCTTTGGCTGTGAAATTAGTTCTACATACACATATCTCTACCACTAGTTCGATGTTCTTGATAATTTCAACATGCCAAATAAAAAAGAAAATAACATAATTTCTGAAAATAACATCTTTTAAAAGTTTTAAATTATGCCTCGTCTTATTTTAAATTTAGACAATTTCCCGCGATATTGATTGATATACTGACCCTGTCTTATAAAGGAGATCGACGTATACACAATTATATACTGTAGTAATAACACTGTTTCTGACTACTAGTGTCGGTCAAAGAATGTTTACCTGTCGGATGTTTCATATAAACAATGACAGACCTCATATTCTACTGGTTATCAATAACATCTGCCCGTACTGTTTACTACCCGGATGTTGTTGTTTACGATCTTGTGACAATTTAGATGCTTTATTGTAATTAGGAACCAGTAACTATATAAGAGTAATTATCTAGTCGCCAAGGGGATGTTTCTGATAACATTATTGTTATATATATATATATATATATATATATATATATATATATATATATATATATATAAAAAAGAGAGAGAGAGAGAGAGAGAGAGAGAGAGAGAGAGAGAAATCGCTCATTGTACACACAAAAAATAGATTCAGAACGTATACTAATACTAACATCAAAAGTTTATGTTATCATGACAATATAATTAAAATATGCAATTACCAATCGGATGAGGTTTATTAATGAGATATTATTTTTGTTGTGAATGTTTTTGTTGGTTGATACTCATCTCTTGTCAGATGATAAAAACAAAACTGGAAGTTATCAGTCTCGTTCTGTCGGCACGTTTGTCTTCATGTTCAGGTTTGCTTTTTTAATGAAGTAGAAGAGGTACTGTCAGTCCCCTGAGAATAGTACATATGAATTAAATACAATACAATACATGAAACTACACTACAATATAATATACTAAACAATACAATACACAATATAATACAATATATAGCAAATTATAATGTATAATACCATATCAATGTAAGCAATACAATACCATATTACTACATCAAACTACATAGTAATACATCATATTATGGGACACTCCACTCAACTGCATAATATAGTACATTACATTGCAATTACTACTACTATTACTATTTCTACTATTACTACTACTACTAATACTACTACTACAATACTACTACTACTACTACTACTACTACTACTACTACTATTTACTACTACTACTATTACTACTACTAATACTACTACTACTACTACTACTACTACTACTACTATTACTACTACTACTATTACTACTACTACTACTACTACTACTACTACTACTATTACTATTTCTACTATTACTACTACTATTACTACTACTACTACTACTACTACTACTACTATTACTATTTCTACTATTACTACTACTACTAATACTACTACTACAATACTACTACTACTACTACTACTACTACTACTACTACTACTACTACTACTATTACTACTACTACTATTACTACTACTACTACTACTACTACTACTACTACTACTACTACTATTACTACTACTACTATTACTACTACTACTACTACTACTACTACTACTACTTACTCTTACTACTACTACTACTCTAGTTCTACTACTACTACTACTACTCTGTACTTTACTACTACTACTATTACTACTACTACTACTACTACTACTATTACTACTACTACTACTACTACTATTACTACTACTACTACTACTATTACTACTACTACTACTACTACTACTACTACTACTACTACTATTACTCTTACTACTACTACTACTACTATTACTACTACTACTACTACTACTATTACTACTACTACTATTATTCTACTACTACTATTACTACTACTACTACTACTACTACTATTATTACTACTACTACTACTATTACTACTATTACTACTATTACTATTACTACTACTACTACTACTACTACTACTACTACTACTATTACTACTACTACTACTACTATATACTACTACTACTACTATTACTACTATTACTACTACTACTACTACTACGACTACTACTCTACCTTTGTCGTTGTTGTCGTTGTTTTTGTCGTTGTTGTCGTTGTTGTTGCTGTTGTTGTCGTCGTTGTTGTTGTTGTTGTTACTGTTGTCGATACCTGTTGTAGTCGTAGTTTCTGTACTCTCTCTGACTGTCATATTTATATAAATATCTTTATTATGCTTTATTAACTCTGTTCAAAGATATCTGTCTATCTACTTGTCTATCTGTCTGTTTATCCAGGTATTTATCTATCTGTCTGTCTGTCTATGTATCTGTCTAGCATTCTGTTATTTTGTGTTGTGTTATACTATTTTAAGTGATTTGTTCACTTAATTAAACATGTCTGAGACGTCACAATCTAACCCCCCCCCCCCCCCCGACTTCTAGATATCACAAAACTCTTGTTAGTACCTTAGTGACATCATAGACTAATCAGTAGAATAAAATCTGTATAATTCGGTCACATAGCTGACTTATCTATTGTGACCGTATTAGAAGAATGACCGTATTAGAGAAATTCCTGTTATCTACGATTGTTAGTATATTTGTAATAACATCTAGTTAATGGCTGGGATGTTCTTGTTTGGAGACAATTCTAGATAACAAACTGAATTGTTGACTAAATACATGTACCAAAATAGTAGCCCATCATATCATTGTTGTTGATAGACACACAATAGTAACCCTTATATTGTTGATAGTGTTGTTTATAATAGTTACCAGGACACACTATTATGGTGGTATATTATCATTATTAATGAATAGAAATGTGTTATACAGACATAAATATAGAAATTAGTTGATACATTAACAGATTTTTATTTATCTAATTGTATTTTTATTTTCTATTACGGCCACATTTGTGGCTAGAATAATCTTCTAATCGGGTCACTTGTAATTAGTTAATTGGTAATCGAGGAAATTGTTTGGAAAATAGTCACTTGATCAGCTAATTTGGAGAGGGTTTACCTTAAAATGTTGCATTTATATATATTTAATAGCCTAATTTATCATAATATATCGCTGAAACATACCAACTGTTTAAGCTACAGCAGCTGGTACAATGGTATATATATCACTAGAATAGAATGATGGGACTCTGGATCAAATAAGATCATTTGTTATGATAATCACGTGATGATATATATAGTCTCATATGACAAAGTCAAGGTCACCTTGACCATCAATAGATGATGGAGAATGGTCGATATATTGACAATATTACAGACAACGAATGGCTTCTGTTTACAAATAAACACTGAAGCTGAGAAATATCATACACAAACAGACACACAAACAGACGGATAGACATACAGAGTGATGGGAGAAACAGATGGATAGGAACACAGACACAAAGCAAACATATAGATACACAGACAGATAGATATATAAGCAGACAAATATAGAGATAGGTAGACAGCCAGATGACGAAATAGCTAGGCAGACAAACAGACATACATACAGACAAACAAAAATATAGACAAACACATAGAGTTATAGGTTTATTAAATAACAATAAGACAAGATGGACCTAGTATCTGACCTGGATCAGTATCTTTTTATATTTGTTGGGTGAAGAGATGTTCACACTTGACAATGAATGGCCTTATCATTTATTTAATTAGCTCTTTACTAATTTTGTATGTCATGAAAAGGATACAATGTCTTGGGTAGATCAGAAACGAAGTAAAAGGAAGTCATTAGAAAGTAAATGATATATTAATACAAGATTGTCCTTGATAAAAGATACACTATCTGCGGATATTAGACAGAATAATAATAATAATAATAATAATAATAATAATAATAATAATAATATTTGCTTTCCAAGCAAGTTACCATGTGTGAGGATCTTTTATTCACTGACTGGTCTACTATACTATGAGTGAGTATCTCGTATGTACTCACCGGTCTACTGAACCATGAGTCAGTATCTTGTATATACTCACTGGTCTACTGGACAAGCAATCAGTATCTTGTATATATTCACAGGTATAATAGACCACGAGTCAGTATTTTATAAATACTCACCGATCTACTGGATCTACTCAATGGTCTACTGAACCATAAGTCAGTATTTCGTTGATGGATTGCCGCAACAGATTAACATGGATTACCCTCTGTAATTAACGACTAATATTGATATACTCTGGGGGGGGGGGGGGTATTATACTGTAGGATTGTCCTAAACTGTAAAATGGATACGGTCTTTTCGTGTAGGTAGTGTATAAAATCGCCGCTCTGGTTCAGTAGCCTGATGAATCGTCGAGAGTTTGAATTCACGATTCTAGAATATCTGTGCCAGTGCCTTATTCCGCATCGGTAAAATACACATTTCCCCTGCCAGAGATTGAGGTTCGTCTTTTCTTTTATCTTATTTTATTTTGACTCATCCTGTTTATAATATTTGATATAATAAAGGGTTAGTGACGAGTAGGTCATAGTATTTATTGAATTTGTATGTTTATGAGGTATTTGACCCTCTAGCAAATACCACAAGGCATATTATGCTGCAGTTGAGAAGTTCAGTTGTCTGTGCGTAGAGATTATGTTTCCTGGTCCGCGCATTCTGATAAAAGTTGATCTAGAGCTGTATATTCCGTGCACTATTTGTGTCTTTGGAGGGACGCCGTTTAGGTGTTTGACCTGGTTATCCAGCATTTAAATGACTGTAGCAGGCACAGTACGCTCAATAGGCGACAGCCAGGGGTCTCTACCCCAAACTTCAACAAGACAAGACACAGTACGCTCTTAAAGCATTATAATTACTCTTGACTCAGGAATAAAACACTGTATCGCATCTCGAGCGGTGGCATTGGACACAGTTCGTGCGGTTGGTGTGTTTTATATAACAACTTTAGTTGCATATAAAATTCACCTTGGTTGTTTGTGGGAATGGAATTATTTTTCCAAGGTCCTGTTATGTCCAGTTTGTACTATGACATTCAAGATTAGCTCTAGGCATATTGCCATTAATAATATTTAGACGTTATTATAATAACAATAGACTGGTTTGAATATGTTAACATATAGTTTCAACAATACTGAAGCTAAAACGCTATTTCGCTCTGCTTTAGCGCGGATGTCAGTCTTCTAATAGTTTTAATATAAGTCGCTTCATGACACCTGCCGTTGTACAAACTGACCTTTGAATATAGTGACAATTGGGATATACAATTTATATAGTATTACTTTGAAGAAAGATACAGTAGTTGAAACAAATTGCTATAAACAGATACTCCCCGAACTACAAGCAAGCAATTAAAATAAAGATTCTAACAATTGCCGTGATCTGACTTGGGTGTTCTACTCCTAAACTCCACGCATGTAGGTGATTCGCTCTTTGTTGTTGGTTGGCGGCTTAGAGACAGGTGAGATATTACACATATCTCAGCATGAAAAGTCGCCACTCTGAATTCAGTCCCCTGAAGAAACGTCCAGAGTTTGAATTAACGTTTCCAGATTGTCTGTGCCAATGCTTTATCCTACATGGCTAGAATACACACACATACACATACACATACACCTGTTTGTTTGCTTGTATTTCGGGGAGTGTCCCCATACTGTCGCTCGGTCAGCTTCTATGTTGGAGTAGTGAGGTTGGTCACTGCCAGAGGGCATTACGTCCTCGGGGGGGGGGGATTTAACGTCCCCCCTTTGTTTTAATACACACATGCGCTGACTACTGGTCTATACATATAACGGGATCCAGTGAGCTAGTCTCTCCGGTTTTGTGTACCCCCCCCCCCTTAGTTATTTTGTTCCATTAGTGTGACTTTGGTGATTGTATTTCTTAATTTCTCAAAACTGTCACTCGAGATCTGCTTGATAACTCTTCTTTTTATTCATTATCTTTCATCTCAATTAAATGCTTGCTTCAAAGAATTATCTATCTACATGTATATATTATGGCTTTAATTAGTGGCCTATTTAAAAAAAAAACTATTCTTTTCATTTTTTATCTGTCATCAACAATTGCAATTATGATGATCCCTTGATCAGAAAGATGAATGGGAACATACCTGATTGTAATAATAAAAGGAAAGATTCTCGGTGTCATTAATTTCAATTGATATATGTACAATGAAATATTAGTTATATTGGAGCTATATATTGCATTAAAACTATCTTGTCAAAGGACATTTACCAATTTACGTATTATCATTATTATTTTTAATTAATATTATAGCTATTTATATAAATATAACACATCAAAATAAGATTATTGTACATAGATCAAAATTTAAATTGTAGAAATCAAACTTTTTAGAGTCATGTGGCAAAAGACCAGGGGGGGAAGGGAGGGGGGGATAAAAGACTGGACCCATATGAGACCTATTTACGGTAGTCTTAATATGCATTTGTAATGTGTTCTATAGGCAGCAAGCCAAAGCGTCAAAAAAGGATTGTAACGGCGTTGTTGGTTAACAATATACATCTATGTGGGATCAATCATTCATAGGATAACAAAAAATTATGTGGGTGGATGCCACTGACAATGTTGTGCGTTAAGGTCATTTTATAGGTCATAAGGTCACCAAGGTCAAAAATGCCGTTTTCACAAGTTGATTTGTTTAGCTAGTTTATAATTGCAGCGGATCCGTGATAATTGGAATAAAATTATTATGACGCATTTGTCAAAATCCAAGATGGCGGCCACTTTTTCAGAGATTGCAACCAGTTTTGCACTTTTGGACATAACTTTGCTGAGATTCATTCAATTTGAGTAATATTGGAGTATATTTGTATGTTTTTGCATATGCTGAAGCCTTTTATGCTCTTTTTAGTCCTTTTAAATAAATATGATCATATTTGATGCTATTTTAACACAATTGTTTATGCACAATAAAGGGAATAAGGGGAAAAGTATAAAGATGTCTATTGTCCAGCTGGGTTACAGCAGCTGCCAACATCACATCCACATGCTGCAGTTCATTGCATCTTCATCTTGAAGGATTAACAACGGACAGTCTTGCACTTTGGCTTCCAGTTGCATGTCACCAGTTTTCTGTCAGACTGCTGTTAGAGACTGCATCCCTCTTCCAGGCTGTGGTGGCAAATGCGGTGGGATATCTATGCGTTCTTTGGTTTTTTTTGCCTGGTAGTTTGCACGTATTGCACGAAGTTCCAGAGCATCTCTAGTTGGAGGCAACATCTCCAGACCCTTTTTGTCCTTATAAAACAGCTGTAGTCTGGCATGGTTGGTGGTTGGCTGTTCCGGTGTGCCATATAGGTGACACACAAACTTTAACTGACGTGAGCTCTCCATCATGACCAACTCCGCTGGCAAGAAGTGGATGCTTCTGGAATGTTTTCCAGCAGGACTTCCATGATCACCTAAGGCTGAAGTAGTGTCACAGCCTGTCAGTCTATGGAAGCTGAGTTGGTTGTCACCCACAGGCTGTGTAAATCACTGTCATACCTCATGTATTGTGTAACTTCAACTACAGACATGGAGTGCACCAGAAGTAGCAGGACATCTGTGTCTCTACAGATGACCAGTACTCGTTCATATCCTCTGTCAGCTGCTTCACACGCATGCAGGATTAACCTCGTGTCCCCTTCTTCATGGTTTCCTGAAAGCTTGGTTCGATATAATCTCATTGATCTTGCATCTATAGCATTGATGGATCCGCCTCTCGTCATCATCTCATATCACTTTGGTTGATATTTTCCTTTAACATGATGATATACGGGAAAGATCGACCTTATCATACGTTGTGGGACCGGGACATATGGTCCTTCAATAAACTTGCGAATTGACTTATGTTTGCCCACTCGCTTTAATCGTACCAATCCCTTGTTTGAGTCCTTCGCCATATAACAATCTAACACAACATCAACTCTGGTTATGGGTTCTCCAAAGTAAAGTGTTGCAATTTGCATGAATGTGATAAATAACAGTAAATTAGTGGCTAATCTTTCACTAAGAATATGTCTAAACTACAAGATATAGCGTAATGGCCTCTTGTGTCTCCAGGCAGGAAGAAACTAAAGACACCAGTGTGTGAGGATCTGAGGAGGATGGCTTTGTTAAAAGGATCGATCACTGATCATCATGTTACATGTAGAATTGATCACCGTCTTTAATCAAACACGTAGAAGGCATATTGCTTTTGAATCAATCACTGTATCAATGTTGTTATAGACACTGACATAGACATACTCTTTATTGACTCATAATTATATAGGAATTAGTGTATATATTGAGTGTACATTAACTATATAAAGACATTAATAAAATAGGATAATAATAATAATAATAATAATAATAATAATAATAATAATAATAATAATAATAATAACAGTATTTTATATAGCGCCTTATTCAACTTAATTGCTCTAACTCTAAAACATATTCTGAGCTCATATAGCTCAAATACATTTCATACATAATAAACTGGTTTAAATATTATAAATACGCCAATTTAAATAAATGGGTTTTAAGAACCTTACACAATATATCTACTTGCTGCGAGTTTGATGTGGTTTGCAGTTTGTTCCACAACCTGGGAACAGATGTTCAGAACGATTTATCTCCGTACATTGATATATGTTTTTTTTGTACCCTCAAAAGTGAATATAGTACTCAGATCGGAGCATTCTCATTGGTATACATTTTTCGATCAGATACAGTGGTGCTGTTTCACTCAGTACATTGAATGTATGAAACAGGATATTGTACAGTGATCTTAAATGTACAGGAAGCCAGAGCAGCTGGAACAAAGCTAGTATTATATGTTCCCTTTTCCGAGTGCGTGTCACCAGACGTGCAGCACAGTTCTGCACTCGCTATATGCGGTTTGTCAAAGATAGGGGGATATTATATAACAATGCATTGCAATAGTCCTGTCGGGAAATAATAAGGACTTGGACTAAAGCCTTGCATGTCTCATCATGTATGTACTTACTTGATAATAACAGGATCTAAAGTACTTACTTGATAATAACAGGACTTACATATAGAATTCCTAGAGTATTATCTAATATAAGCTCTAGATTTCTTACAGACATGGAATAATTTATATAACTAGATCCTACCTTAATGCGTAGATTCTCAGTTTTCTTTACATGTTACTTGGATGAGAAAACAATGAATTATGTCTTGTCCTTATTCAATTTCAGCATGTTGCTGTTCATCCAAGTACTTATGTCTGCAATACAAGCTTCAATTGAAGATGAAATATCATCCCCTTTATCACATGGCCTAAAAGTCATGTACACTTGTGTATCATCGGCATAACAATGATATTTAATATTATACCGTTTAGTAATGTCACCAACTGGTTTGGTATATATACAGTAATTCTTTAGTCCTAAAACGGATCCCTGTGGTACACCAAAAAGAAGACCTACATCTGATGATGTTTTATTCGTTACTGAAACATACAGAGTTCAATCGGTGAGATACGACTTTACCAAAGTTAAAGCCTTTTCCTTGATTCCAAAGGAGAATTCTAAGCACTTCAGTATATAACGATATAACTATGTTTGATAACAAATGGTGCAAGTTTTGATTACAGAATAACAATGAAAGGATCGATATATGTTAAACAAATTAATTGTGTTTACGACAAAAGATGTCCTACACCTTTGTCTTTTACATGGTAAGGCTCTTAGCGTTATTCCTGATCTCATCTAAGAAAAATAATCAATATTTAATACTGTTCTAGTGTTTAAGCATTTTGTGTCTCAATCGCATTGCTTAGTCGTGTTTTAACTATATGTTCTAGGTGTACTGATAGGTTGAAGAACCAATAAATACCAGAATATATATCTTGTTCGAGCTGCTCCTCGAAAATATCCTTAGTGTGATCCATAATCCCCCCCCCTACGTTAGAGGTAACGTTTTTACTATTTAGTGCCTAAATCAATCAATTGTTCCTTAATTGATTGATTTGTTTTAAAGAAACGGTTTTGAGAATATGACCTAGAAATATAAGGACGACCATAAGATAATGACATCTTTAATTAAGGACATCCTTATCTTAGTAAAACGATCTGCATATTACCTAAACATGTGACCAAAAGTGGACGTAAAACACTAATCATCATATATATATATATATATATATATATATATATATATATATATATATATGTGTGTGTGTGTGTTGTGTGTGTGTGTGTGTGTGTGTGTGTGTGTGTGTGTGTGTGTGTGTGTGTGTGTGTGTGTGTGTGTGTGTGTGTGTGTGTGTGTGTGTCTGTATGTGTGTGTTTTCATCACAGGAAATATTCCCATTAGGTTCTGCCAATTTTGACTGATATTCTATTTGTTCTACCCGCCATTCAACCAATTATGTCTCTATTAGCAATCACCTCCATTAGATGACAACAAACATCAATAATGTTATGATATATGATTACTTATAACCAGAAAGTATATCATATTATCAGATAATGAGAGACTTATACGTCACTTGTCTGTTATTATTATATACCGTATTTGGACAATCTGACGTAAAGATCCTAATTAACTCACACCCCAATTACCACAGAAGATCAATTTCTATTGATCCTAGCTATCTTATGACCTAGATCGGTGCCTTATGTATATTATTTCCAGTTACCTGTAGAACAATATCTTATCATTTGGTGATTTGTTTTAGTATGAGAGTTATATGTTGTATGTTCTCTAACAACTTTTGTATCAGTAATAACACAATATTTGTTGTAATAAAGTGAGGAATGTTTACAACAGATGAGTTGTTGGGGAAAGGTGAGGAATATTTACAGGTGATGAGTTGTTGTGGTAAGATGAGGAATGTTTACAGTAGATAAGTTGTTGTGATTAGATGAGGAATGTTTAGAGTAGATGAATTGTTGTGGTAAGGTGAGGAATGTTTAGAGTAGATGAATTGTTGTGGTTTTTAAGATGAGGGATGTTTACAGTAGATAAGTTGTTGTGATAAGATGAGGAATGTTTAGAGTAGATGAATTGTTGTGGTAAGATGAGGGATGTTTACAATGGTTACGCGAAATTATTTCTATTAGTTTTTTAAGATGTTAACAAATAAATATTAATTTATTTAAGTTCTTTTCTATACATTTTTCTGTATCTAAGTCATTCTGTCACTCAGATGATAGTCTAGTGATTGATTGGTTTATTGATTTATTGGTTTATGCATTCTTTGATGTATTAGTTAATTGATTAATTCATTCATTAAGCCAGTCAGCCAGCGAGTTAGTCAGTCAGTCAGTCAATCAATGAAATCAATAGGATATGATCAGGAGGTAAATAATTGATAATAAAGTATTAAGGAACCTCATCAGTTGTGTAAATGGTTTAAGTTACACATTAAAAGAGGGCGCCACTGAGTAATTTATTGTATTATTGAATACTTTTGATGAATATCTGAATGAGTAATAAATCAAAAACATATAATAATATTACTGTGTAATTCTATTAAAAAAGAGCATCAGCTAAAAATACAATATTTTTCATTAACTAAAAACACACGACTAATGTCAGATTATTTCTCAATGTATTTATTAGTTTTAATTTTCAGAGAAATATGTAAAGTAAAACTGTCAACTTTATTAAATCAAAGAGTTAAAGATATAATTTTAGCAAAAATATATCTCAACTTTGACCTGATACTAATATAGCTAATAATAAACATATATCTATATCTCATGTTTGTTTTGTAGCAGAAACCTTTCTATGTTTTTCTTTCTGTCGACATCTTCCACCCTCCGGTAGAAATATATAGGATTCCAACTAGTGGTTTATTATAATTGATAATAATCTTTTATCATCATGGTCTTCTTTATTATCTCTCAAGGTAAGGAACCTTTACCATTATATCATCAGGTGAGATTAAATATTTTAATTTTTAAATATGTATTTTGGAAGATACTGTCCATAGATGTAGTAAAATTGTATGTACACATTATTGTATGATGTATGAATAATTTATTAACAATAATCAAAACAACACTTAACAAACACGAATTTGATGACGTACATCAGTGACTCGATTAAAAATCATATTCTGGATCAATACGGATCAACACTACCATGATTATATGTGATTAATATTATTATTAATTGGACTTTTAAATAGACGTTTATAGCAGAAACAAAATGTGCTGATTTAATTACCTCATCTTGTTGTGTGTGTGTATGTGTGTATGTATGGGTGTGTATGTATATATGTATTATATATATATATATATATATATATATATATATATATGTGTGTGTGTGTATGTGTGTGTATACGTATGTATGTGTGTGTATGTATATATGTGTGCATGTGTGTGTATGTGCGTGTATGTGTGTATGTATGTGTGTGTGTATGTGTAAAGCCTCTTCATCGGACTGATGGGTCTTAACCCCTACTGGCAGCTGTGACGCTATTAGCAGCCTTGGCTCCCTGCCAAATTCAAGGAAGAGCGGTATTTACTTGGTTGATTTCTGCTGTGAAGTATACGGTAGGCCAGAAGACATGGATCAATGAACATATTCCAATCATCTTGATTATTATTCACATATTTTACTAGGCAGTTGACTAGAGTTTAGTTGAACCATTCCGTTAATCCATTTGACTGTGGATGATATGGCGAACAAACATTGTGGCCGATGGTGAAGCGCTTCAGTAGCAAGTCATTAACTTTGTTACAGAACTCAGTTCCTTGATCCGTAATTATTGTCTCCATGCTCCCGTAGTGACAGATGAGGCTACCTATGAAGTCGGCGACTATCAAACCTTTTTTGTTCGGCAGGGCAGCTGCCTCTGGCCATTTAGTCAGGTAGTGTGTTACCACAATGACATATCGTTCTCCTGTTGGAGTAGCAGGTAGTGGGTCCGACCAGATCCATCCCAACCCGTCTGGAGCTTTTGTCAGGCACTGGGACCGGGTAAAGAGTTGCAGGTACTTTGCGTAAATGGTTGCTGCGCTGGCACTCTTCACAGGTACCTGAAATTACAATTGAAATTATATTATACATTGGGATTACTGTAAGGGGGTTAGATTTCTATAACCTAGATGTGGTGAAAAGTATGGCTTACCAATGAAGTCTGCAACATCCTTGTACTGTATTTCCCAGTAGTAACAGCAAGTGATGGTGGAGTAAGTTTTGTTGATTCCTAGGTGTCCGCCAATGGGAGCAGAATGACAAGCATGGAGGATCGGATCGTTTTCTTCAGGTCGAATCACACGTACTGGTCCATGAGACTTGTGCACGGAATGAAGTGTTCCATTCAGAACCTTGTATCTGGAACACTTTTGGCGAAAATTTCTTTTTTGATCCTTTGTGGACACAGTATTTGGCCACTGTTCCTTCCAATCATGGCAAGTCAAAAAAGTTCACTACGCCTCGAATCTCACTTGCATCCATCTCCACTAAAATGGATCATACGATATCCAGGGAATAAATTATCTAACTTTCAGTATCTATCCAGAGAAAACTTTCACTCGTTTTCCAACAACAGTGAGATGTGATGTAATTGACCCCGTGAAGTACACCAATATATAGGTCAAATAATTGACACAAGATGTGACAAAAGGTACAATAAGATGCATTTTCAGGGGATGATGTGATGCTGCATATTTGGATTATTATATACAAATAGATGTGGTTTCATGTTTTCACAGTAAGGAAGTGATGGGGTGAGATTTCAATGGGGTGGGGATTTGATATTACACCGGCTTATGTAGTGAACACACAGACACACACACACACACACACACACACACACACACACACACACACACACAACACACACACACACAACACACACACAAACACACACACACACACACACACACATTATAAGCACAAAACAAATATAATGTGTTATGTCATGAAAACAATAAGAAAGGACGTGAACTCAATTTTTGTTTATATCTAACTATCAATTCCCGGTGGCAGTGATCTCTATCTTATTTTCCATAAATCAATATATTACGGATAACTAAAGTGATCAATAGAATTATCAATATTGTTAGTATCGGTCACCTAAAATTCCATTGTCACATTGCAATATGTGACCTTTCAGAGCAAATGTCACATTAATATCTGCTCTCATAATGTGAACGCCAGATATTATTATATCGCGTCCGTTCTTCCTGTAATTGGACCAATTTACTGCAACAGAATGGCGGCCATCACTCGAACGAGTACAACATAGCGTCCATGACCAAGTCTATTTCGCCACAAGGGGGCGCATCAGTAGTGATCATTCCAAGTGACCCGGATAAGAAGTATGACCTTTTATTATACAACAGTATCTGGAGTAGTTTTTAATATCTTCAGGTATAATTATATCTACTTCCGGTGGCTTCAGCTCTCCCCAAACCATATATTAATACAAAAAATAGACATTACGTCAGAAGAAGATATTTAATGTTAGTTTTTGAACACAGACTCGTGACTGATAAAACTCCATTATTTTTATATAATTGAGATAAAGACATAGATCACTGACTTTATAAACGGCCATCTAAAGATTTATGACATAAAATGTCAGTTCTCTCATCATTATTAGTCTATATAAATATAGTGTAATCAATTGTAATTATCGAAGCTAGAGTTTCAATATAGCTAAAATGGTAGCGTGGTTGGTCACGGACCTCCAGGTTATAGGTTCACCAACTAGTTAAATCTAAAATGGACTTCCTTTGTTCTCAGTATCCTAGTTTAGTTCCACACAATTATATAATAATATCTAGTATTTACCTGACGTTTTGACAATTATGGATAAGTTAAGATGATGAGAAGTAAATTAATAATTAGATTGATTAAGAAACAAGCCTAAACTAATTAGACTATTGTCGTGTTATCACATCCTCATACTTAAATCGATAATCAATACTTTGATAGTAGATCAACCAGAAAATTGTCTTAATGTTGATAGTTGATTTATCATCTGGAACATGACGTTAACAACACTTTAAGTTAAATTAATCTCTGTCTGTCTGTCTGTCTGTCTGTCTGTCTGTCTCTCAATATATATATATGTGTGTGTGTGTGTGTGTGTATGTGTGTGTGTGTGTGTGTGTGTGTGTGTGTGTGTGTGTGTGTGTGTGTGTGTGTGTGTGTGTGTGTGTGTGTGTGAAAGTCATATCAAAAGTAGATTTGTTTGTTGTTTCTTAATTAACTAAGAAACTAACACTTTGTTACGGTTAATTTACTGTGATCATCTCATATTTCAATATAATATTCGCACGCAAACTTGAAAATATAAATATTAATATGTGTCAAGTCATGAATAAGAATAAATGCTCCTGTTACTGATTTATATGCCTATAAATATATACATTTCTGTGTGTCTATTTTGTCTTAACTGTACCCTACAACTTCACGATTCTTCATTCAATTTATCTTATACCAACTACCTCACCAGTTTATCAATTTCCATTTCTGTTGTTAAGTGTTGTCTCTAACAATAGTTAATATCATCATCATCATCATCATCACCATCATCATCATCATCATCATCACCACAACCATCATCATCATCATCCATCATCATCATCATCATCATTCATCATCATCATCGCAACCATATTCTTCATCATCATCATCATCATCATCATCATCGTGCTAATGAACTAATGACTAATCTTAATCACGTCATTTTATCAAACTACGTTTAATCACATAATGACTTTTATATAATAAATCCTACTTATAGACGTCAGACATCAGCCATTATTACTTAGCTTGTTATTGTATGTTTCATAAAGTTATTTACAATAATTGTAGGACATTTTCATGTCTCCATTTATGGGAATACTTCAGGAATGCGCTCATATGTGTGTATATTTTAAGGGGATTTGATTAGCTAACGTGGGACATTTTATGAAAAACTGGATTGTGTGTGTGTGATATATTCTCGGAAGTTATTTTAATCTAAGTCGATAACACAGAGTCAATTGGTTATACTGAGATTATTCGGAGGTGTGAATAATTGGTGACAAAAATTACTATTGTGTAGCCTAAGACAGGCATATATTTGTCATATGGATATGCCCACAAGCAAACGGATGCGTTCCCTGGAGGTCTGCACCTGGGATTTCAAGATTTAGATCAGAGCATCGAATTCATGAGGAATCGTGCATCTTCACCAGAATATGAATGGTATATGTATATGAAAAGGAGAGCAATGGGATCCCTTTGGTCCAGCAGATGGACACGTTAGCAGCTCAAGGCGACCAAGAGAGTCATTTCGGTGAGGTCCTAATTAGACCGACGTCGAAATTTGTTGTCAACAGTCTAAATAACTCAGCAGTGGAACTTGTGAGAAACACTTGTCAGATATTTTACTGCGTCGATGAACTTGTTAAGTACGATATGCAGTCGGTGATGAGCGATCACATCTGAAATAGATGCAGTGGTAAATGATATCGTAAGTTGCATTAGTAAACCGGATGAACAAGATAAACTGCCACATTTACCTGTGGACGTTATTGAACTCGATCGACTCCCAAAGTGTATTCCGGCTGAAACGAATGCGTAATGCGAATGTGTGATAGGATACGTAAATTAGAACTACGGATGAAAGCTGCAGAAGGAACTATGTCGAAAAACACCGGAAGAAGAATTCTGATTGAAGAGGAAGTCAAGAACTATAGATGCTACGCATCAGTGGTCAAACACAACTTAAATGATTCTCCACATCTGAGATACCCACGGTAATGGCCCCTACATTCAACAAGGCTCCGGGTTTACATGTCGCATCTGAATATAATCAGGTCACAGCACAAGTAAGTGATCCAACAGGTTTTGTTTTGGGAGCCATTACCGTAATGTCAGTAATGTTCAATTAACACAACAACAAAAAAAAAATTATATTGTATATCATCAAGTATCAATATATTGACATGCCCCAATTGTATCTCAATGGAGAAACACTACCGGTTCAGAAATACGCATGTCACCTTGGTCATCCTATTGTAATAATGTTTTAAGTGATATTGTGTGGAGAACAACTTATGTTATGTTACCGTCTTTTATGTTATTAGCCATCAGATCATCAAAAACTGATATATATATATATATATATATATATATATATATATATATATATATATTATATTACAATGAATTACACATAACTAATATCAGTGTTCATCCGCTATATTATCAATATTGACATAATATTATATCATATATGGTCATTATTTACATAATATAGATAGGAATCAAGTTATACTCAAAATGACTAATAATTGTATAATAATATAACGTTATAAGTTCAACATCCACTAGCCAGTATTTAGTTTAGTGTTATATAATATGAATAGGCTCAATATTTATAAGAATGCTGAATGTGAAGGTCATCGGGTGCAAGTAAATGTCTGGATTAACTGATTTATCTACGTCTAGATAAAGATTGACAACCATTTATCAAATAATTATCAGTTTATTATATTTTGTTTTATTTCATTATATAAACATTATATAATTATTTCATAGATTTGTAATATTTTAATTTAACTCTCGAATGGTAACAATAATTTGATTATAACAGCTCAAAGTTGTCTTGATTAATCTTATTCAAACAATAGCCATGATCCGGAATGGAAACTCTCTCTGGATATTGTACGGATTTTTCTTTCTTTTCCTTATGAGTATATAATTGATTAATTAGTTTTGATATAATATATGGTTTCTGCCCTATCTATATCACACACACACGCGATAACAATATAATTGATCAACCTTCAGCTAAATGATAACATATCATCATCACCTCAAAATCCAGGTGATGATATAATTATCTTATCTAGTTAGCTTCTAATATTTGATTAATTAGAAACGTTCAATAATCAATCTGCCAATACATCTCTCAACTGCCGTGATCTGACTTGGGTGTTCTACTCCCAAACTCCACGGCTGTAGGTGATCTGACTTGGGTGTTCTACTCCCAAACTCCACGGCTGTAGATGATCTGACTTGGGTGTTATACTCCCAAACTCCACGGCTGTAGGTGATTCGCTTTTTGTTGTTTCGGAGCTTAGAGACTGGTGTCTCAGCATGAAAAGAAAAGTCGCCACTCTGGATTTAGTCCCCTGAAGAATCATCCAGAGCTTGAATTCACTGTTCGAAATTCTCTGTGCCTATGCCGGTATTATACGTAGCTAAAACACACACACACACGCACACACACAGACATCCCCCCCCCACACACACACATATATATCATCATGCTGTCAGTTGCGATGCGGCAAAGGCTGCTTCCATCACTTGACTCTTGCTCTCCATTTATCTCTCTGCTGTGAGAGTGATGTCCATGAGTCGGTCTTTATGTCTCTCAGCTTCAGGTTTCTCTTGATGGTATCCTTGAACCGGAGACGAGGGCGCCCTCTCTTTCTGTGACCAGAAGATAGTTAAGATTAGAGAACCTGCTTGGTAACCTGTCTGGTGACATCCTCATGGGGTGTCCAGTCCATCGGAGATTCTTTCTGATCAGAAGATCTTATCTTCCATTGATGGCAGCCCTGTCCGTTCGAGTATTTTCTTGTTGTTACTTTGTCCATCCAGGTTATCCTCATGGTCTAACATATATACACACATATACATAAACGCACACACACATACACACACACACATACATACACACGGTAAACGGACAATTCCCCACTATGACAATTCCCCACTAGGATAATTCCCCACTGGACAATTCCCCACTTGGACAATTCCCCACTTGGACAATTCCCCACTCCACGAATTAGTATTTTTTGTTAAACGTATTTATTTAATTAAATCTTACACAATGGCCAATGCTCTTAAGTAAGTCTAGGACAGCCTTACTGTTGTCACACCTGTCAGTACACAGTTTGTGGAACTTTGACTGGAGTTTGTGGGTGTGGCGTCTTATACGCTTTGCTGGTGGCTCCCCACGCAGGTCACGTAGTAGGGCAGTGGCAACCCGGGCCTGATCTTTCCGTATGCTATCAGTGGCTCTCCAGAAGGTAGGATGTGCATGCCCAACTAGCCTTTCAAAGGCGTCGTTCCATCCCTCGCATATGTTGTTGGTTCTTGATCCCCCTTCAAGAGTAATAGAATTGACGTTCCATGTGGGTGGAGACATGCGACACATCCTAAGTGCAGGGATGGATCCATCTGGAAGTTGTGGGCGCTGAATACGACGGAATTCAAAGTAGTCCAGGAGAGGTTCGAGTCCTTCCGGTTTGTGTTCCCGTAGATATGTCATACCTTCAGGAACATCATCCACTGGTGTGGGAATTGTCCAAGTGGGTTATTGTCCAGTGGGGATTGTCCAGTGAGGAATTTTCCGAGTGGGGAATTGTCCTGGATCCCCCCATATATATATATATATATATATATATATATATATATATATATATAGCTATCTATTTCCTCTCTATTTCCTCATTATACCCTTGTCTATAAGGTCATTCTCTCTCTATGTAAATAAGAAAACATTTTGTCAAGAACATCGAATAAACAACAACAACAACAACAACAATAACAAGATAAATAATAACAACAACAATATCCTCTTCCTCAACAAAGACCTTAACCTCAAATATCACCTGTAATTATTAAGACACCTGGAGAGAGACGTATATATAATTGTGACACCTACATACCTAGATATAAAGGTCACAGGTGGATTAGTCAGCCAGACACCAAAATACAATGGTAACACCTAGACACCTGGATATTATAGTGACATCTAGACACCTGGATGTTATAGTGACATCCAGGTACCTGGATAGAATAGTGGCACATAGACACTAGAGCCATACACGGGTTGGGTTAAGCCGTTCGGGTTAGCCCAACCCGGATTCGTGGGTCGGGTTGGGTGGGTTGAACTTTTTTCTTCGGGTCACGAGTTGGGTTTGGGTCTAAGTCTTGTGGGTCGGGTTGGGTTCGGGTTGTTGTCTTGTGGATCGGGTTGGGTTCGGGTTGTTGTTTTGTGGTTTGGGTTGGGTTCGGGTTGTTGTCTTGTGGATCGGGTTGGGTTCGGGTTGTTGTTTTGTGGTTTGGGTTGCGTTTATTTATTTTAAATATAAGATAAATTCTCAGTCGCCTCCCGTTATTCGGCCACCGCCAATCCGTATGCGATAAGAATACCATCCATAACCATATAAATATCACCCGTTATTAACACCAAACACTGACAGTGAAATGTTTCTGATAATCTGTGAATTGATTGACAAGTTGTCAAGGTCATTAGGTGGCGATCGTGACTGCGTTGATAGTACTATCAGCGATAGATTAAATAAACTGGTAGTTACTGTATATATATATATATATATATATATATATATATATGATCACCCGTCACAGAATTGGTCCAGTATGTGTTTATATAGCTAACCAATTTGAACAGTTCAAAAGGAACCTGTTATAATAGCAGTAGGTAGTTATTGTCTGGGACTCTACAGAGGGTGATGTGTTGTTACAGCTGTTACTTAGTAAGTAGTTTGACTCCTTATACATATGTACCTGTACTCCTAATCATTGTGTTCAAGAACTAGCAAGCAAACTTCCTTCTTTATTTGCTGATACATGTTACGGGACATTTATTACCATTGGATATTAGTAGATATTACGTTTTATTGTAAACATTTATCGTATTCTAACTGATTGGAGGAACTCCTATGTTTTGAATAGACGTGATTTTATTTCAATTATTGCTCCTGATAACAATGACTGCTGCCAAACTTACGGCTAGCTCGGTTACATCAAGTTTGAAGTCTGGAGAATATAAAATTAGGTTTTATGGTAATCATACTAAATAGTCACTATAGGATACTACAAGATTTTATTATAAAGATATGAATAAGTTACAATGGAAAAGTTCGTTTTTCACTAAATTATCTTAATAACAGGAATGTTGTATGTTTCGTGTTCGGACTCCATTCTTGTGGGTTGGGTTGGGTACGGGTTATATATAGTCTTGTAGGTTGGGTTGGGCACGGGTTATATATAGTCTTGTAGGTTGGGTTGGGCACGGGTTATATATAGTCTTGTAGGTTGGGTTGGGCACGGGTTATATATAGTCTTGTAGGTTGGGTTGGGCACGGGTTCAATGTCATTTTGGGTTGGGTTGGGATTGAGATTTGTGGGTTTGGATTGGGTCTGGGTTCAGCTTTCCAACCCGTGCAGGGCTCTAATAGGGTATCCAGACAATATCCCACAGGACAAAATCTACCCGGACAGCTCAAGCAAGCAATCTTAGTTCATTGATGACATTTTTCTGTAATTGGAATCCATTGAAATATAAATTGCAAATGCAATTTGTGTCAATGGGATCTATTGAATGGAACAAATTATTGCCATATAATGTAGTTCTCTTATTACGGTGTATTTTTAATTTTTGAATGTGGTATTTTGTGCTTGTTTTCACTTTGTGGGATTATGTCCTGTGGTATTTTGTACCGTGGGATTATGTCCGGGTAGATTTTGTACCGTGGAATTTTGTCCTGTGGGATATTGTCCCGGATTCTCTAAATGACATCTGGATACCCAAATATAGTCAGATATCTAAATAAGATATTTATGTAGAGCCATTTTCAACAAACTATTTAGTGGTGTTTTAAAGATAATTTATCAACAATTATGAAGATGGAGTGATGAGAAGAAATATAGTCTGTCATGACAACATATAGTCGACATGACAACATATAGTCGTCATGACAACATATAGTCGACATGGCAACGTATAGTCGTCATGACAACATATAGTCGACATGGCAACGTATAGTCGACATGGCAACGTATAGTCGTCATGATAATCCTAAAGTAGGTGAGTCAGTAATTGAGTCAGTGAGTAATTGAGTAAGAGAAAGAGTGAGTAACTGAGTGAGTGAGTAAGTGGGCGAGTGTGTGAGTGAGTGAATGGGTGGCAGTACTAAAATTCTACAAACTAAATGCCTTTGTTTATACATAGAGTGCTACATCTTTCAAATAATATTAAATATTGGACGTTTTTAATTAATATGACGAATTATCGATTACTTTCATGGAAATATATATATATATATATATATATATATATATATATATATATATTATATATATATTATATTTAAATATATAACATCATCTTTTAGAATCTCTGAGTAGGTTTACCTTTGTTGCGTAAACTTTCACCTTTATCATGAGTATGTGTTTGTGTGTGTTGTGTGTGTGTGTGTGCGTGTGTGTGTGTGTGTGTGTGTGTGTGTGTTTGGGGGGGTCCGTTTTCTCTTTAGATGATTCTAAAAACATCGTATTAAAAAAATATTCGATAATTAATTGCTGTCATTATTAACACGAGCTATATTACCGACATAGAATATCGTTGTTTACTTCCTAAAAGTAAACGTGTTCTTTCTAAAAACCATCTTGAGTATCTAATATTTGTGTTATAATAATTTGATGTTATGAACAAAAATAAACATATCCCAGGGAACGATATCCAAACAAAATAAACAGATTGTACTAAAAAAAGAACCATTAATTGTTGTCATTGTTAAAGTTATTTCTTTTAGCTGTTGATTGTTGTGATGCGATATTAGATGTCATACAATATCTTTAAAATGTCTAAATATTGACTAATAGAAGCCGAAATATGGAACTCTTTTATAGAAAATAAATAAGAATTTGTCATAAAATGTGATTTTAAACAGGTGTAATAATAAAATAAAATTATGACTTCAGCTCATTTTAACTTTTGTTCAAATACTAAATGTTTATATTTCTGTCTAAGGTTCAAAGTCAATCTAAACTAAAGTGTTCTTCTTTATTTTGTGTATTTTTTGTATCAGTAAATAGTATTTCTGGAATTGGTGAGGTGTCACGTGTTAACTGTAGTGTGACGTCATAATTTGTGTTATTTATTGATATTTACTTTAATTTGTGTGAAAATTATTTGAGATCAGTTGCTATGAGATCAGAGGATTGGGGTGAGTCAATATAGATGTGATGTGAGATAATTTGAGATTATTGTGTAGTAAGATGACTTAATTTCATCAAAATGAGTTACTGATGAGACCTTATAAAAACAGTTTATTGAAATAATGATAACTTGACATTTAAAACTAATCTTATAAATGCCGGCACTGAAATTCTAATATTATAACATAATCTGAAACTAAATGTCAACAAACATGTTGACAATGTTTAGTTATCATAAATAAACCCCTCCGTCATACTAACGTATTCGAACTGGATGGGAATGATGATATCTATCTTTACTATCAAATTTGTCTATGAGATATGCGATACGTAGCCGACATAATTAACTCTACCACTGTTATGCAGGTGACGCCCAGATTTATATGGCGATCATGCCCAAAACAACTTGGTCCGACGTTGCAAAGAAATTGGAAGCTTTTTTGGGTGATATCAGTATTTGGATGAGTGCAAACATGCTTAAGTTAAACGAGGAAAAGACAGAGCTCATTTTCTTTAACCTAAAACATCGGGTTAGGATAAATGAGGAATTACGGCTTCAGGTAGGTAATAAAACTGTATTATTGTGTTTCATTCTTTAATAAAAACCTTCAGTCTGAGTGTCTTATTTTACTAGGGTATAGTTTATCGTATACTTGACCCAAATGTGACTAGGGTGGAGGATAAACAAAGCTCTATAATTCTATGTACATGTGTGTGTGTGCGTGTGTGTGTGTGTGCGTGTACAGAAACATCACTTCCACTCTCCTCAAATTAGAGCGTCCGTTGCCATGGTAATGATAGACTGCAGTACAAGGCTCGTAATCAATATACGAGCACGGAGTCGAGGAATATCTACAATCACGACCACCTGTCATAAGATAATACTGATATGAAGACACCTACACAAAATAAGGTATATGAAAGAAGAAAATATATAGGAAGATGTACAACTAAAATTAAGTGATAAAACCTTTTATTGGACAAATGGCATATTTCACGTCGGCATTTTTAATAAATAAAATATATAACAACAAAATATATAAACAAAATATATAACAACAAAATATATAAACAAAATATATAAGAACACAAAGAAACAAATATAACACAGAAGTGACAGTTAATATATTATATAAAATTTGGATTATCTTTCTTCGGAATTCAAATACCTGTTTACTGAGTTAAGATATAACTGACAGATGTTATATCTCTGATTAAATATTATCTGTTAATAATATAATATTACATTAATTGATTAATTATATTGTCTATCTAATTAGGCTCATGGTACGATAGTGAAACATATTCTCCCAATGCATCCCCCCCCACACACACACATACATACGTACACACACACTCATACACACATACACTCTCTCACACACACACACACACACACACACACAACACACACACACACACACATACACACACACACACACACACATACATACATACATACATACATACACACACACATACACACACACACACACACACACACACACACACACTACACACACATATACATACATACACACAGAGATACACACACACACACACAATCACACATAGCTCCCCTAATAATGATCAATACTGTTCTTGGAATATATTTCCTTTCATGTCACAACCGGATAATCCAGATAAATCCTTACCTGTTTTTATTAGTTGTATATCACAAAGTTAATCTAATCCGGAACGTATCATACTACCATCTTATATTACCTATATTCTGTCAATATACCGTCTTGTTATAATGATACATCACAATCATCATCATCATTCATCATCATCACCATCATCATCATCATGTGTATAATGGGATACACTAATAAGGTACACTTGTATCATATTAAGACAACATTATCTAATTATTATGATACACGATCTTGCTGATGAAGATAAACATCAACGTTGGAGGGGGATCTTGTTACCATGTCATTAATTTAGTTCAACTACAAGTATGTGTCACGTGTAAACATTCAGTTTTCATGTGTACGTATGTGGTTGAGTATTGATGGAAAGAAATCGCTGTATAATATCAATATTCTGTTGGGTTGATATGTTGGTTCTTTGTACTCTGTCAACATATTGATTATAAATATTGTTGTAATAATGTTGTTCCGTTAGTACCGTGGTCGTATTTATATAATACCAATTTGGTGTATCTAAAATGATGGACAGACTGTAATTACAAATCGCGGATATAAGGCAATCTTCGCTTCATTATCTTTGGAGGTCGCTCGGCCCATTTAGCCTACCAAGTGCACCAAAGTGGCCGTAAAACATCAATCATCATCTTTAGAAGAATAAAATATATAAACTACAGATTTCTTACCTTTCTATCATACAACAAAACAGTACTATATTATCTACATAAAACATGCACTAGCACCAAAACAATGATATGTTATGAGGACTCTTTTATTTAAAAAATGTATTTATTAATAGTAGGAAGCAAATTCTTACATATATTTTTAAAGAAACCGCCGATTTCAATAAGTTGATTGAGGATTTATTAGCATGATTGAGCGCTGATTGCCATTGGCTAATGGACAGTGCTCTTTGCATTGTTATGTAATTGTTATGTGATTTCGACACACACTGAGTAAAGGTAATTGCTGCTTGAGCAGTTCTTGTTAGAGATATGCAAACTTAAAACTAATAAAGCCGTTATTTTACAATTGTAATTGCAAACTCTACAAATATTTTGGATACAAATTGTCAGCAAATTTATTAATTAATCACATTATACTTCTGATATTCCAACGTGCTCTCTGATATATTAAACATTGTGATTTTAAGAAACGTCGAAGATAAAGGTATATTAGGATGAATTTGTCACTGAAGCAAAGTAAAATATATGACTGTAATTATATATATATATATATATATATATATATAGTTATATAGGTTTTTTTTTTTTTTTTCATTTGAGTTTTGACTAGTCCACCATCTGCCATATACAATAACATATCTGTGATTTTTCTCCTCAGGACCACAATGGAAATAAGTCTAGTAATTTAAAATATCTTTGTATTTTAGTGTTATTATTTATATATTTTCATTAGTGTACAAAATAAATCAAATCAAATAAAAAAGTACAACAATCATACACCTATTTACAGTCTATTTTTCGTAATGGTTTACACGTAAACCAACAATATAAAGCATTTTACATATCTGAGGTGCATTATATATGGCGAAGGTTAGCAAACAATGGGGTTCAGTAGGAGTTCACAATTGTTCGAACATCTCCCCAGGAAACGCTCCCCTGACGTACGACCAGAGAGCTTATATATAGAGAGGTGTTACGAGAGCGCGCAATGGAAATATTCTACTACCAGCCAAATAAGTAACAAAGTCACGAAAGGTCTCTTCCACGGCTCACTACGTGCATGCTAACAGTCCCTAACCCTAACCCTCTAATCCGAGCATGCGCAGTTGACCAATAGGTAACAAACTCATGAAAGGTCTGTTCCATGGGCTCACTACATGCATGCTAACAGTCCCTAACCCTAAATCTAAATCTAACCCTAACCTCCCTAACCCTAACCCTAACCTTAAACCTCTAATCCGAGCATGCGCAGTTGACCAATATCCCGATTTGGGCGGTAGCAGGATTATTCCCATGATGTCTCTCTCTCTTACTCTTGCCGCGCCATTTTGGATTTTGAATCAGTAGCACACCTAGCGGACGGCTGCTTTTCTCAGATAAGCGAAAGCTCTCTGGTTGTACACATGTAATTATGTACATGTGTGCCGCATGGTTGAAATGAATTGTCAATACTAGTACAATATGTTACATGAGCACATACCCTCTTGTAAATTAACACTTTAATTGTGCACACATGATATGGAAAAAAACAAGGCTGTGAAACTGTAAATAAAGAAGTCCTTTCACAGTCCGGTCACTTCACAGCCTAGATTTTGCAATCACTTCACAGCCGATCAGAAAATAATTGAACGTGGCTTAGATCATTTCACAGCATGTTCTTTTATGTGTGGAAGGCGTATTTAAAAAATGAAAACAATTATATATATATATATATATATATATATATATATATATATATATATATATATATATATATATATATGCCCACAATCAAGCACCGATACAATGTAACACTCTATATTAAAGTATACAGTCCATGAAAATACATAATACGGTGCCTTCTATAATGAGATAAATGTAGATTTAACTCCCGAGGTATAACATATTGTTAATGTTTAGGAAATATGATGGCAAAGTGGTAGAGTACTTGATTAAAACGTCGGCCAACTCCATTCTAGATCACCTACTGCCTGCTGATGTTTTTAATTATATATTGAAGAGCTCATCACCTTATATCACGTTATCTAATCTCACATTACGCTCTTTCTCATTATATGCAATCATGCCTCATATCTTATCTCATAGTTATCTATTTTGACAGTTATCCAATCTCAAATAATTTCTCATATTATCATTTAAAGTAATATTAATCTATTATTTCATCTCAAATACTCTCAGCTCACGTGAAGCCATTTTTCATCGTCTCATCTCATATTATCTCATCCATATCTTATAACATACTAACGGCCAGTAAATAATAATATTTTGAGGTCACACTCCAGTTAACACGTGACGGCTGACTAACTCCGGAAATACTATTTACTGGTTTTTGTTATTAGATCATTATGGTAATTAGAGTATTATCGATCAGCTTCAAAACTAGTTTGTATTTTATCATGTAAACAATATTTGTATCAGAACTCTAATCGGGGATCAAATATTCAGCCCCCCCCTCACATAAACACATCCTCTCCCCTTAGGTACTTCCTATCTATATAATGACAGCTATAGTAATACTAAGATAGAAACACAGTAAATAAATATCATCTGATGAAGACATCCTGTGACATGTTGTATGTTAATATCAGTGTCTACTGTCATCTACTTTGTGACATATACCCCCACAGTAGACACACATATGTGTTCCCTACCTCACGGTCTGATTGTAATCATATATCACAGTAGACACTTTAATTATGTTCAATATAATATTTTACTCACATATATTAAAAACTATTCTTCATTCAACTTACATTTCCTATTTATTTATACAGCCAACAAATAGCCGAGACGACATAGCATCTTAGATTTACCGAGGTATCACAGTTCTGAGCTAGGCACACTTTATGAGATGGATTAATATTTAAAACACATTATTAATATCAATAACTAGTTGGCTGTTTTGTTTAGTTGCCATATTAGTTTCAGGTGAGACATAAACATTATAACTTGTAAACACTACACACCTGAGGTCTGGATCTAAACTGTTCCATTACTGATTTTACTGGATCATTGACTCTAAAATATATCAAATTACCTACAGTCAATATCCTCGAAATGAATCGAGCCCAGTGGCGCATCTAATACAGGGATTGGGCAAACTCATAGTCCATTACCATCCAAAGTTCATCAACAAATGATAAGATGGAGTGGAAACTTAGGTGGGATAAGCGAGTCTGAAAAGGTGAGTTTTCAAATGGTGACGGGAACAGACGACAATGAAAACCAGATGAACGGAGTTCTCTGGGCTTAGTTGCTAAATAAAGCATGGAAAATAGATATGAATGTTCTCCAGAAGAAAGAGTTTGATAGGCAATAGTGCAAAGTTTGAAAATGATGCTAGATTGGACAGGAATTTCAGGAATGGCACAGAATGAGAAAACCCAGGAGACTGTGTGACAACCCCTAACTAAACAGTTCTGAACACACAAAAGTTTTAGAATATCCTTAGATGCAACGTTATAAAGAAGAGAGTTGCAGTAATCAAGTCTACTAGTAATGAGTGCTGTAGCAATAGTTATGGCGACTACAAGAAAAATATAGCTACGAATATGAGAAAGGTCACGAATATGATAGAACCAGGAGCGACATGTCAGAAAAATATGTTTTCTGAATTTAAAATCGTTATCATCAACATTAAGATTACGTACACCGTATGATGTTTACTGGGTTAGTTCTAGTAAACTGTTCTTCTTTAGTCAAGTTTGATTCAGTATTATGTGTATAGCTTCCTATGTCTGTAAACGAGAGCCCCCCCCCCTCTCTCTCTCTCTCTCTCTCTGTTTGTGGGTGTGTCCTCCACAGAAGCGACTTTTTACTGTGAGACATGTGCAATACCCCAATATGTCTGACGTGAGTAACAATAACATTCTGAGTTAACTATGATATAAAGATGTTCCTGTTTCGCTGTTAATGGTCTACTTGGTTACAACGACAAACAAATAGACACCGATCTAGATAATATTGACTGACAATAAACTTAAAACTTAATAAATATAACACAAAGATGACATCATTATGTGGACATGTATTTGTCACGTACAAAAAAATGGATAAGCTCCCCCCCCCCCACCCACACACACAGGCTGATGAGTAGCCCCGACACATGTATAGGTCTACGTATATATATATATATATATATATATATATATATATATATGAGTGTGTGAAGAGTTATATAGAATGGAAAGTTTTATATATGTAAAGATTCATGGAGATATAGATTTCACACGATGTTTAGATGTTTATGTTCTGAGTCGGTGCCACTTTATATGTATCCTCACACACACACATACACACACACACACACACACACACACACACACACATTTAAACGACTGTAGCAGGCACATTACGCTCTTAAAGCATTATAATTACTCCTGACTCAGGAATAGAAACACTGCATCGCATCTCGAGCGGTGGCATTGGACACAGTTCGCGCGGTTGGTGTGTTTTATATAACAACTTTAGTCGCATATAAAATTCACCTTGGTTGTATGTGGGAATAGAATTATCTTTCCTGTGTCCAGTTATGTCCAGTTTGTATTATGGCATTCAAGATTAGCTCTAATCTGCTTGTCATAAATAACATGTAAGAACTTTATTACTACAATAGTTAGAATAGCAGACATTGGGTCAGGTTTGAAAATGATAACATAGTTTAAACAGTACTGAAGCTATAACGCTCTATTACGGTCTGCTTCAGCGCAGATGTCACACTTTTAATAGCAATTAAGCTAAACAGTTTTAATAGTAATCGCTTCTTGACGCCTGCACTCGGCACTTAGTGCCAACGGTCACAGGTTCGAACCCTGCTAGAGGTCGAAACTTTTCCAGAGATTAATTTCTCGGCTCACTACATCGTGGGTGGCTGACCACGTTAAAAGGCGCTGCCGTCTTCACGGAATTATTTAAAATAAAGGGGGACGTTAAAAACCCCTGAGGACGTAAAACACTCTGGCAGTGACCACCCTCAGTGTATTTCGGCTCCATCTTTCCGTACTGCTCCCGTGTGAGTGGTAGGGGAGGCGATTCCTGAACCACTCCAACATAGATTCTCCCCAAACAACAATTAATCTAAACATGCTCACTACTGCCGTGATCTGACTTGGGTGTTCTACTCCCAAACTCCACGGCTGTAGGTGATCTGACTTGGGTGTTCTACTCCCAAACTCCACGGCTGTAGGTGATTCGTATTTTGATTTTGCTTGGCGGCTTAGGGACTGGTGAGACATTACGCATGTCTCAACAAGAAAAGTCACCACTCTGGATTCAGTCCCCTGAAGAAACGTCCAGAGTTTGAATTCACGGTTCGAGATTCTCTGTGCCTGAGTCCTATTTTACACAGCTAAAACACACACGCACGCACGCACACACACACACACATGCGCACACGTACACACACATAAAGATAAAAGCAGACACCTACAAAGTGAAGACTATTTATTTTATAAGGACCGGTATAATTGGCTCAATAATTTACAATATAAAACTTTCCTTATCGGAATAGCATGATAAAATATTTAACAATACGATGTTAAACAAATTATTTCTAAAACATAACCTACGGTATATTTTTTAAACCTTGAAAATATGTATCATTGGTGACGCGAATCATTTACTTGGGCGAGAATTCGTGAATATTGTAAGTATTTATGAAGACAAAATAAATAAATATTCTGCCTGACATCGTGTACAAAGATATATCTGTATACTCATTGACACTGTGTACAATAACGACATGTTCACCCATTGACACTGTGTACAATAACATTATGTTCACCCATTGACACTGTGTACTAAGACAGATGTGTTCACCAACTAACAGATGTGGTTATCTTAGCAGATGGTGGAAGTTAAGCATTTTCCCTTTACACCCGTCATAGCTCTGTCTATTTATTATTTGATATATGGCAATATTTATGGAGATACTCAATTAGATCAGATGTTATAAGGAGACCCTCCTGCAACGCCAGATGTTCCAGGTGTAAGTAAAGCCGAGAAAAACTAAAACTCGACTAGGATCCGTTTAACATGATCCAAAAATAAATAATTTATACTTTTTATAGGTTGGCCTCAGGTTAAAAATATTTTTATTTCTACTTCCGGTTGACTGTAATACTGATACAACGTTTAGACGAGATAAGATGAAATTCGTTAATCGTATTAGTAAAGGAAAGAAAGATGGCGACTTTTTATTGTTGGGAGAATTCTGTTAGAAAGACATTAAAGACGAAATAGAACGAATTAAACCTTTAGATATGTTATATATTATTGTAAATATAGATTGATGTGATTGGATATTCTGTAATTTGGCGTCAACATGGACACTAAACGAGAAGGAAATTTAGCATCGATATTACAGCTAATGGTGTCATCTTATCAATGGTTTAGTTGGCTTTATCGATGTATAGACAATGAAGATGTGTGTGGGGGGGGTATTTGGGGTACATCTTTGCTGAATCCTCCATAACGATATAATGGTGTTCTTGGCAAAACTAACATTGGTTTCTATAGAAATGTCGTTTCTATTCCTGGCTCAAGTCGTTTTACATGACGTAACTCAGTGTATTGCGGTTATACAACGTCCGTTACCATGGTGATGATATAATGATCAATTTCCTGCTTTCGTTGAGATTACTCCAACCCACAAGAACCTACGATTTCCGCGACGCATGCGCAGTGCGTGATATCGAAATCGACTTAAGTTTGCGGGTCATAGACATAATGTATACAATGAACAATTTGCTTTTAAACAGGATACACTTTTGTAAATAATAAGCGAGCATGGAAGAAACGGGATACACTTTTGTAATATCCCGATTTATTTAGATTCAAGAGATCTGATAGATTTAAGGGGCGCCTCCTTGGTCTAGCGGTAGCGTGTTGGACCACAGATCACTACCACCCATGTTCGAATCCCGGCGTGGACATATCTGAAGGTTGTTTCCCATTTGACTTCGCTTCATTACCTTTGGAGGTCGCTCGGCCCATTTAGCCTACGATGTGCACAAAAGTGGCCGTAAAACATCAATCATCATCATCAATCTGATAGATTTAAATAGTGTTTTATGAAATATTCATTAAGTTAAATATAATATTTCCTTGTTTATTTATTTCCTATTATATTCATCATTCGAAGTGGCCGACCCTGTGAGATAATAACTATATAGTAAAATAGATAAGTTATTAATAATGTATATTTAATAATGTGTATGTAAAAAGCTAATAAAAGATTTGAACGATAATCATTATTTGTCGGTGAACATCACTTGGGTTTTAAGAACTGATAACAAATTTTCAAAAAAGATGATGTACACACCGGTTCTTCCTCAATGTTTGAATACACTCACAAATCTCCTTGTTTAAAACATAAACAAAGGCTTATAAATATGACTCATCAAGTTAGAAATTGTAATAATAGACATCTACCAGTTTGTGATTTTTGGTACAAGAAACTTTTAATAAACCTGAGGATTCAAAACAACAACAAATAACTTAGCATAAACATTCCAAAGATCATAGCTAGCTTCGTACTGTAATTCGTTAACTACATTTATTACACCTGAGTTACCTCATCTAAAGAGGTTTACCTGTGGAGTTAGTCTTCAAAATGATACCATTCATCATAACCATAACGACAATATGAGTACACTAATGACACCCGGGGGAGGGGGGGGGTTATTTGGCGGAAATTTTTATGTAATTTTTGGTAAACGTCAACATTTGAAAAATGTTACCTCTCATCCAAATAAGATATTATGAATTGTTTAATATATAATATTCAATATGTATTTTATCTTCCTTTGTTTGAAGTATATTGTTATTATTACATTTCCATTATTACCTATCTAAATAAATCAGACACGTGACCATTATTGATTTACCGATCTACATAAATCAGACACGTGACCATTACTGATTTACCGATCTACATAAATCAGACACGTGACCATTATTGATTTATCGATCTACATAAATTAAACACGTGGTTATTAGATAACTTGAGTTTTGTTTCTAAACTGTGGTACTTGGCTGACGTCAAAGGGTTGTTTTTTCTTCTTCGTATTATTATTATTATTATTAGTATCAGTATTAATATTAATAGTAGTAATATTAGTTTTAGTAATAGTAGTAGAAATCACAACAATAATCTATGTTATAAAGGACTACGCTGTCTAAATACTTATAAAAAGAATAACCGCTAGAATTCATTCTCACACACAAGCTCATTCACTCACTCACTCACTCACTCACTCACTCACTCACTCACTCACTCACTCACTCACTCACTCACTCACTCACTCACTCACTCACTCACTCACTCACTCACTCACTCACTCACTCACTCACTCACTCACTCACTCACCCATCATCCAGGCAGCCAGTCATTCAATCACCCACCCACCTAATCACCCGAAAACTGTTTTGTGTATAACAAAAACATATTAAATGCTAACTATCTAAGAAGAGTACACATACTGGTATACGATTTAGAAGACTATCACAAATTTACAAATTGTTATTGTTATCATTCTGATTATCTCATCACAAAATATAATCTATTTCTGTTGTTTCTATAAGATGAACCTGACTCTGTCCTTAAATCTACGTCTTAGTTACTGGAAACCATAATATATAATCCTAGTTAGTCGTAACTGACACTAGAGGGCACACTTGGAGATATTTGTTTGATGATGAAAGAATATAGGTCATCAATATTGAATGGGAGCGAGCCTACACGCTACATATCCATAACTAACTAATTCTAATGATAATTTATCATAATTCTGGTAATACAATATTAATGTATGCTCGCAATTCATTGAAGATTGTACCACTTACTGTACGACTCTGGGCTGTGGTTCCCTAGTATTCTGGATCTAAGTGACAAACAGAGCAGCAGAAATGCAACCGGAACAAATACGAAGATGATCAAAGCTGGTTGTACATCAATAGGCCATAAAGTCAACGATGATTAGCGATGAGCAATGTCAAATCATTTTACTGTCACCAAACATAAATCATATCAATCTAAATACAGAAAAATAATATGCGCCACAATACATCTCTTCCGGATATTAATGTGTGTGAAATGTTAAAATAAATGTCCGTGTGTTCTTCTTCTTCACCCTTCGCCCCTCCTGGGACATTAGGTCATTGACAACAGTCTTCCAAAGTCTTCTGTCCTGGGCTTTCTTTTCGAGCTCCCTCCAGATGTAACCTGTCTTCTTTATGTCTGTCAGGAGATCCCTTCTCCACGTATTTATTGGGCGTCCTCTTTTTTTCTTTCCTTATGGATAGTTGATGCTGGTTTCCGGAGTGTGTGACCAATCCACTCCCATCGTCTCCTTCTGATCTCATCTCCAGCATTCTGTTGGTGTTTTTCTCCCACACGTCGCTGTTATTGATGGTGTTTGGCCAGCGAATTTGAAGGATTCTTCTCAGACAGTTATTAATAAAGGTCTGTAATTTCTTGAGCTGTATAAATGCTCCTCTAGCCTTGCCAATCTTTGCCTTAACATCTGCATCTGTACCACCATGTTTATCGGTAATACTACCCAGATACGTGAAGGTCTCTACCTCGTCAATTTCATTTCCTTCCAGTTTGACTGGCTCCATGCTGACTGCGTTTACCGTGAGGATTTTTGTTTTGCAGTTCACTTGTCTTCTCCTGCATCTGTTGATGGCTATGGGACAACAGTGCTATGTCGTCGGCAAAGTCCAAGTTCTCAAGTTGCGTATTTAATGTCCACTGGATTCCATCTCTTCTCTCCGTTATGCATATCTTCAAAGCAAGCAACCTTGTATAACTCCAGTCTTCACTTTGAAATGATTCGTTAGTTGTCCACTATGTATTACTCTGCAGCCTGTTCCTTCATAGCTGTTCTTAATCAACCTGACCAGCTTGGTCGGTATGCCGTAATGTCTTAGAAGTTTCCATAGTGTTTATGTTGTCAAACGCCTTTTCGTAGTCAACAAAGTTGATGTAGAGTGGGGAGTTCCATTCCAAGGATTGCTCTACTATAATGCGTAGTGTTGCAATCTGATCAACGCATCATCTGTTTGGGCGGAATCCAGCTTGTTGATCTCTCACCCATGGGTCCATTTCACCTTTCATTCTTTCCAAAATTATTATGTTGAAGACTTTCCCACACACCGACAGAAGTGTAATTGCTCTGTAGTTACAACAGTTGCTGAGGTCTCCTCTTTTGGGGACTTTTATGAGGTATCCCTCTCTCCAGTCTGATGGCACTTCTTCCTTTTCCCAAATCTCAGTAAAAAGAGGATACAATAGGTTCCACAGACGTGTCTATGTTTGTCTTGGGTGCTTCTGCTGGGATGTCATCCGGTCCTGTTGCTTTAATGTTCTTCAGGTGTTTTATGGCTCTCCTGATTTCTTCCTTGGTCGGCTTGTCACAATTGATAAGTAGATTCACTATTGTTGGTTGTATGTCTGGAGGGGGGGGGGGTCCAGTGTGGCAGGTCTATTCAGCAGTTCTTCAAAATGTTTAGCCAATCTGTTGAGTTATTGCTCATTTCTCGTGAACTTCTTTCCTTGCTTGTTTTTAACAGGTCGTTCTGGCTTTCTATAATTGCCTGCTAGTTTCCTGGTAATGTCATACAGCTGTCTCATTGTTCTACTTCTTTTGCCAGACCGTTGATGTAGTTTCGTTTGTCCAATTAAACACTCTTCTTTACCTCTCTGTTGCCCTTTGGGTGATCTTCCTGTGCCTTTGTCGCTCGTGTTCGACTGTTGTTTATTGCTAATGTCCGCAGCTGAATCCTGCGCTTGGGCTCTGCTGTGATCCAATCTTTCGTTGCATTTTCTTCAGGCCAACGACTTCTTGTCAGTATCTCTTTGATGTTCTGTCACAGGCTGTTCAGGTCAGGTTCTTCTTCTTCACACTGTTTTTGTGACACTTGAAATTTATTTACAAGGTTCAACTTGTATTCCGCTCTTGTCTGTGTATCTTTTATTAAAGAAAAATAAATCTTGATAAGGAATTATTTCTGAACTAACATCATTTTGAACGATTGATAATGATTGTACCTGAAGGATAAAATGTTGTCTGAATTATAGGATATATACCCCCCCCCAACAAAAAAAAGATAACTGTGTCAATTAGAAGGTCATGAAGACAGATAGTATTATAGGTACAGGATCTTGACTCAAGCCATATAGTTGTTGTGTATTTAGTATAGCACCCCTCCCACCACTCCACCCCACCCCCCACACACACAGCACTGTGTACATAAATTCAACTTAACAATTATCGTAGAGCTCAGTTCTTGATCCAAATATTCTCTTCTCAGTTTTTATTTATTCATTAAATACATTAACTGACAACTGAAATTCCATCATGATTAACACATATCTTAGAGACCTCAGTGTTACGATAGATATATAAATATATTAGATATAACGTATTATAAAAATCACAACCAAAAATAAGGAATCTAATTGAAATGTTACACTCATTGATCTATGTAAATAACATTTATTAGTTATCTCATGAAGATAATAACACTAGTTATCTGACAAGAACTATAGATATTATCTCTGATATAGTCACTTGTTACCTCTCAGACGTACATTAATAATATATGTGAGTGAGTGAGTGAGTGAGTGAGTGAGTGAGTGAGTGAGTGAGTGAGTGAGTGAGTGAGTGAGTGAGTGAGTGAGTGAGTGAGTGAGTGAGTGAGTGAGTGAGTGAGTGAGTGAGTGAGTGAGTGAGTGAGTGAGTGAGTGAGTGAGAGTGAGTGAGTGAGTGAGTGAGTGAGTGAGTGAGTGAGTGAGTGAGTGAGTGAGTGAGTGAGTGAGTGAGTGAGTGAGTGAGTGGTGGTGGTGAGTGAGTGAGTGAGTGAGTGAGTGAGTGAGTGAGTGAGTGGGAGTGAGTGAGTGAGAGTGAGTGGTGAGTGAGTGAGTGGTGAGTGAGTGAGTGAGTGAGTGAGTGAGTGAGGAGTGAGGAGTGAGTGAGTGAGTGAGTGAGTGAGGTGAGTGAGTGAGTGAGTGAGTGAGTGAGTGAGTGAGTGTGAGTGGTGGGAGTGGTGGTGAGTGAGTGGTGAGTGAGTGGTGAGTGAGTAGGGTGAGTGAGTGAGTGAGTGGTGGTGAGGTGAGTGAGTGAGTGAGTGAGTGAGTGAGTGAGTGAGTGAGTGAGTGAGTGAGTGAGTGAGTGAGTGAGTGAGTGAGTGAGTGAGTGAGTGAGTGAGTGAGTGAGTGAGTGAGTGAGTGAGTGAGTGAGTGAGTGAGTTATTTCATTAGCTTGGGATTCGACTGCCAAGCACAAAGAAAACATCCCCCAGGCACAGTTCATAAAGGAATTCGAACCCGGAGCTAAATGTTTGTAGAACATTACACTATCTATTATATTCTCAATAATAATATAAACAGTGTAAACAACTGTTTTTATTGATTGTTTACATTCAATATGATGAAACATGATGATGAGTTATAAAACCTGTTTCTATTTTATCATTATAAAGATTTAATAAACACTTTTAGTAACATCCACAGGTAATAATAATAATAATACCAGGTGTGATATATTGACTGAATGTTGTTATTAACTAGATTGATGTCTGACTAACACAGAAGCTGTCATGTAAGATGACATGTGTGAGATCATCATCAAAATATCATTTAAATCCTGCCATCTTCATTCGTTGTAGACTCGCAATTTGAAAAGTAACAATCAGATTAGTAACTGATATTAATTACTTCTATAATTAACGTGTAAAATATTTAGACAATTACTAACTGACATGTTACTATCAGAGATGTTAGAAATGTTTGTAAAAAGAAGATTAGAATTATATTTTTATGTTACTATAGGGTATATTTATTTCTAATCACTATATATGAATTATTCAGTAAATATATTGTTTAGTGTGAAGGATGGTCACACCTCGGAGATACGAGACTTCCTTTGATCATTCCAGAGATGCAGTTCTTCTGATGATCAAAGGTAACATAACAGGATTACTAGAACAGAGACACTTAATTATCATAGTAATGATGTTGAAATGATTAAAATACTGAATTAATATAAAACCATCCACAGAACCATGAATTAAGACATCATATTAACATATATAATAAGCTGCTTAGTTTTGACACATCTCACATGTGTCACGTTTGGCTGAAGAGTGACTCCTTAAATACAGGTGTAATACGGATTTGAATTCAGAGCCTAGAGGTTTGTAACGCAGCGCTCTAATCACTAGATTATCAGAACGTCTTTGGTAACGTATCCAGAAGTCAATGTTAATCAAAGTTCAGGATTTAGATTGATTTGGTTTCTATCCACACACCACCACCAGTAGCTCTCACAGAGAGTTAGGGTGTAAACCTGGAACTGTATTACACAGAAGATCAATATTATTTTGAGTTCCTGGATAATACAATCAGATCCGAATGAGAGAGGCCATCAAGTAATAACATAATCAATACTGATTATCAAATAAATAATTAGTTTTCAGGATTCCGGAAATTGGCTCCCTGGATCCCCGTTTAGAAGAGGATACTTCGGGATAATTTTAATTTAATAAATCTATTTAAAGTGATATTCGACTATATTAATGCAAATATTACAGGACTAATTATGACTTCATTTCAGGACATATATCAGTTAAACAGATGTGATATATATATATATATATATATATATATATATATATATCAACATGTGATACATATCAAAATGCGATATATATCAAAATCTCATATATTTAGTATTATTGATTAAAACAGATCTAAGATATATAAGAGGATAACATTATTTTGTATGGCTGTTATTAAATGCGCGTGCGTATATATTTGTATAAGCGTGCGTGTGTGTGTGTGTGCGCGTGTGCGTGCGTGCATGTGTGCGTACGTACGTACGTACGTACGTGCGTGCGTGTGTGCGTGCTATCTGTATTTATATTCCTACTATATCTAACTCAATCTTTGACGGTTTTCACACATAAATCTGATTTACAAACTTTGTCATGTGACCTCAAAATTAGGTCATAAATATATTAATTATAATATTTCTGAACATTTATCTGCTTTATAATAACTGAAACCAACACAACACAATCACAATCTACTGTTAGCTGAAATTAACACCAGACAATATCAATCAATTATTGGCTGGAATCAACACCAGACAATATCAATCAATTATTGGCTGGAATCAACACCAGACAATATCAATCAATTATTGGCTGGAATCAACACCAGACAATATCAATCAATTATTGGCTGGAATTAACACCAGACAATATCAATCAATTATTGGCTGGAATCAACACCAGACAATATCAATCAATTATTGGCTGGAATCAACACCAGACAATATCAATCAATTATTGGCTGGAATCAACACCAGACAATCTCAATCAACATTAGACAGTTATAATCTGAATTATAGAGGATAAATCTTCCTTTTTCCTATCCAAAATATAAGTTTTTTAGGGTGAACAAATTTAATTCATATTAACGACATATAATATAAAGAATATATATATATATATATATAATATGATATATATATATATATATTTTATATATATATATAATCATGTGCAAAAGGCTAAGACCAAGCATGATCTTTAAGCATGTTATCTGCTGGCTTCTTATAAGATTAGATTATGTCTGGATTGCATCATTCTATTTAAGCCTTGAAGCAATACGTCTAGTCAATACATCCAGGTCATTTGTCTGTTTCTGTCAGTAACTAACAGCCATTAGTGCTAAATTAAATTATTCAAATACATCCATGCACAACGCCATCATCAAATTCAATACTCGTGACAGTAAAATGAGTGATCATCCACGGAGAACTACCCTTAGGGATCACTGTACAATGAGAAGCCTCGTAATACGCTCGCCAATGGACTGATGCAGGAAATTTCCAGACGCTTTACGCCCACAAAGTACGTAAACAAGGTCTCTCTCGGTACACTTTTGATACGTCACAGCAAGGAATTCCACAATTGTATGATTATCATACAAGATGACGCTTGTTGTCATCGATCCAAGGTGGTCACTAATTTCCTCAAGAAGAATGAAGTCTTCGTGTCAAAATGATCTAAATCTTTTGAGAACTTGTTGCTTATAATGAAGGATAAGATGATAAATAAATAACTGTCAAGTACTCAAAATATGCCTCATTGGTTTAATAACTTCTTCTTTTAAAAGATATTAAATATACAGAATGAGTTCCCTTACAGCATCTTATCACGCGGTATACCATTGGTAGAAGAGTCCAGCATGTCCATGATTGATACATTTGAGCCTCCGACAGAGACTGATAACAGATATCTTTCTGTAAAACAGTGTCTGTGTGTTCTGATATATTCAATTACAAAGATAATTAATAAATTATTAAATCTGGGTGTTTTTCAAGATCTATGAAATCTTCCAAATAAATAGTTTAGATTGTAACAGACATGGGATCAAGTCCATTTTGTCAATTTCAAATTTAATTCCACTCACTTCCATTTGATAAATTCCAATTCCATAAACAAATTTATCAATTCCAATTCCGGAATGCTGATGAAACGCAGTTGTATATATCACTGGATCCTGGTAATGAGTTAAAATTTTCCACTTCCTTAAAAAATTAAAAACATTGTATTGTTGATATTCGGCTATGAATGACTCAAGATCTTCTATGGTTAAATGATAATAAACAAATAAAATCAAGCTCTTGTTACTGTAACCCATGCCTTTGTTACATCTCGTATAGACTATTGTAACTCCATGTTTTATGCCATACCTTCAGCAGATTCAGAATAGTGCTTCAACATATTATCATATCACTCTAATTCTTGAAATACTACATCGTCTAATTGTTAGAGAGAGCGTATTAATTTAAACTTTTTGTCAACAACTTATAAAGCCATTAGAAATTCAGCCCGAAAACTCAGGTCATTCAGTAAGATAATATACCTTTGTCTTAACTGAAATCATATGGTTACTGTGCATTTAGTGTTGCAGACCACACTTTGTGGAACAACTTGACGATGGATATTAGAAATGCGTCCTCTTTTGAAAAGGACATTATTTTGATTGTTCGTGATAAGATAAGAAGTTAAATCATATAAAATATTTTTTTAATTTGGAATTAAAACATTTGCATCGATGTTAATAAGCTTTCTAAATGTGACCAGAGTAGATGTTACTAATTATTTTTTTAAATAATGCTTAACGAAAAGTTAATCTGGAATAAATAAATTAGTTGTGTTTTTAGAAGTCTATCAAAAATAAATTTCAGTATTAAATAGTGAAAAAACGTTTAACCAATAACTGTATGAAATATTTGTATTTTAATTCTAAAATTTTAATTTACTTCTACTTTATATTAATTACCTTCTGGGGTAAGATAAATATATAAATATAATTTTAAAAGGGACGTTGTTGACCAAATATGATTGTCTAATTTATTTCGATGTTGTCAAAATGAAAAGATTAACTATTATACCCCGATCATAATATACTTGATAATTTGCTGAAACTGTTTGGAAACAATACATATTATTACTAATAATAATATTTCCTACATTAATGGCAACTTCGATTATATGTTTGGGGTACTATAATATAGTAGGCCCCCGTTATAACCCGGACTAATATAACACGAAATCGGATATAGTCAGACTTTGGACCCCAATTTGTTGCAATCCGTGACAGTCCATTTTCCGTGAAATGGTTTAAAATCCGCCACTGACCGATCGAACATTTCGAAATAATTCGAACGCGTTTGTAATTCACACGAAAAAAACATTGCCAACGGCCACAACTTATACACAAGTTGATTTATTTATCACAATCGTAGTTACACATCACCTTGACTCAATCACCGAAAACAAATAGTCCAATTATATCTAATTTATTCATACTATTATATAGTACAATGTACATGCATAAAGGTATTCATGTGCAACCCTCATTCCAACCCTCATTTATTGTGTGACTCCGTCCACCAAATAAGTTTGATTCTATCTGTCAATTCACAGCTGTTGCGTATGTTTTAGTTATTGCGATTAAGAATTCTATTTTGTGTATGAAAGACACCCGTTTTCATCATATTGTATCATTTCTCAATTGCTATTAGTCGTGTACAACACTACTTCAAAAGAATGTTCATTTATAGGTCGATATATTTGCTACCTTCATTTGAAAAACATGCATTATTTCTGGAGGATGAATATCACCGATCGAACATAGTTGTTACTGTTTGTGCAATTTTGTTTTATTTTCCCCACAAACACTGAGGTAAGATTTATGTTTAAGTCATCAACAAATGATGAACATTTATGAAATACACAGCTGTACGTAATCTTCCAGGATGGTGCCAAATGAGATGAATACATGGACTCCCTATTTTCGCCCTTCGTCAACCAACCCGACACTGCTCGATCTTGCTTTGAGTAACACGACCGGCAACATGTGGACCCCCCAACATCCGCGTTATAACGGGGGTGTACTGTATATGACATTTGATGTCTTCAAAGGTGTGAATTTGTGCCGATGTGTCGTTAAACAACATTCATCCATCCATCAAAGGTGTGAAGTCATAGCATGGATATTGATATATTGACCATGGATATAATATTAATATATAGTTTATGCTATTTTGGTAATATCCAGAATAAAGGTATGTGTATTTTCTGACTGTAATAGATATTATTTCTTGGATCTGGTATAATTATGATCCAGTGATCATGTATTTACATATGTTTTTACTTACCCTGTAAGCTATCATTCCATTTCTAGTGTAATTTCTGGTGCAATTGTTGGAGCCTTCGATGGTGTAGATGATCTATTAGAGCAGCAATGGATCGATGTATTGGTAGATTGATTATTGATAGTTTCTAATTAATCAAATATTAGAAGCTAACTAGATAAGATAATTATATCATCACCTGGATGTTGAGGTGATGATGATCTGTTATCATTTAGCTGAAGGTTGATCAATTATATTGTTATTTTGCGTGTTATCTTTTCATGATAATAACAGATTCATAATCTGATATAATCGTTCTGGTATCATAACTAACTGTGAGATAATTGTTACTAAGATTTAATTGTCATAACTATTATTATCTCTTTACTGACATCTCATCTTTAATCATTATCATTTAATCTTAATTTAAATCTAAAAATTAGGAAACTCAGAGTTTGTTTGTTTATGTCTGAGGAGGGGAATTACGGTACCGGTACAGAGAATCACAAATTGTGAAATACCATCTCTCGGGAATTTTAATGCTCGTGTGGTCGGTGTGTATGTGTGTGTGTGTGGGGGGGGGGGGGGTCATCCTAACTGTTATATGTCTCATTACATCTAGATACTAACAGTACCATGACGAGGTAAGTTAGTAGAAGATGATGTTAGTTGTAGTAAGTTACAGACGTTTGTCATAAATATTAAACACAATAAATATATAAACTTAGGTCGACGTCAACGTCTATTACGTCATCTTGTAGATATGTTACTGTTGTTATTGTTCGTGTTAACAAACGAAAAAGAAAGTAAAACAATAAAAATTTGACGGACAATAAATCTCAGATTAGTTGGAGATGAAATATCAAGAAACAAAGTGGATTTATTTATATAAGAATTATTACACTTAAAGATGAGAAATATGAAATATGAAATATGATGTGAAGTAATATTATAAATTAAGGATGTGAATAGTTCCCATTGAGGTGTTCCATCAGGAACCTGGTCTATTGGTGGGTAAGCTATGAAGCTGGCTCGGTATGATAGATCAACTTTCTTGGGTCACTTCCACCACATATTATTCTTCATAAAGATCGACTTTATATCAATAGATACATTATCAAAGATTATGTTTTCATTTTTGTTACTCTTAATGACTTCCATTTTACTTTGAATAACTCTCTCTCTCTCTGTGTGTGTCTCTCTCTCTCCCCCTCTCTCTCTCTCTCTCTCTCTCTTTCTCTCTCCCTCTCTCTCTCTCTCTCTCTCTCTCTCTCTGTGTCTCTCTCTCCCCCCCTCTCTCTCTCTCTCTCTCTTTCTCTCTCCCTCTCTCTCTCTCTCTCTCTCACTCACTCTCTCTCTCTGATGAAAGATCCATTCATCTGACATGTTATGCCAATTTATGTGCTAATTACTATGAGTCAATGGGATAATTTGTATTATATTTACTAATGAAGCCAATATCAACGTGTTAATTGTCATTTTAAAGTTAGAGGTGAAAGCCACATTTATATATCTTAAATAAGAAACACAATTGGATGAAGACAAGATTAATTTCAATTTCCAGGTGGAAGCCACACTTAACAATACTTAACATAAAAGATAATTTGTATAAAGAATATATCAACATATCAAATTGAGGAAGACCCTCTCTCTTTCTCTCTCTCTCTCTCTCTCTCTCTCTCTCTCTCTCTCCTACACACACACACACACACACAAACAAACAAACAAACGCAAACACTCTCACGCATGCGCGCACACACACACACACACACACACACACATATATATATATATATATATATATATATATCCCAGCCGGTGTGAAATCAAATTTAACACCCATAGAATCTTCTATAATAGAAATTTCTGAATCGTAGCCGAACGGTCGCGGGTTCGAGGCTCCGTAAGCTGCAATGCTGTCATGTGGCGACTGGTTCATTCATCCATAAAAAATGAGAACCTGACAGGACGCGATGGCTATGTGTTTGAGTAACGCTTTGCGCCTATAATGGCAGCATGCATTGTATGCTCCTTTGGGAGTTGAAATATGTGCTGGGTGGAAGCAGGTCTGAGTCAGGGATAATAATATTGTAAAAGCGCCTTAGATCAGCTTCTAGCTGAATAGGGCGCTATATAAATATCACATATTATCATTATTATTAATTAATGTTTGGATTTGTTCTGAATTATATATAAGGAGACATTACAGAATTTATACTTTTTGCCTGTTTTTAGGAATGAATTACTTAATTTAATAATTATTTAACAACTTTACAATTATCACCAAACGAATGAGCTATTTATTTGGCCGGAAGGAGAACTGTACGTGATACTGGTTTAATTTACTTAAGATTACATGCTAGACAACGATCTGCTCAAAAGAATATTAATATTTAATAGTGATAACCAATTTATAATATTACCATGTTACATTGGGACTTGATTAATATCATTAACATATTACTTGATATCACGTTACCAAAACAAGAATAAATCAATCAATATTATAAATAGGCAAATATAGTTAAATATTACATTTAATGTGATTAACGAAGACCATATGATCGTTGATAATATTGATTTAAGATTTCACTAAACATATTGTTAATGTTTATTCAATGATTGAGTAGGCATTTTTTAACTTTAGTAAGGATTTCCATAATAAGTTCCTGATAATAACATTTTATATCAAACATTATTAAACATTTCTACTAAACTGTAATTTCCTAGCCGATCTTCTGCCATTATAATGATAACTCTAATCTAGGCCAACTACATATATATTTTATATCCATATATGTTAAGTGACGTCAGCATAATGTCAAAAATGTGCATATTTCATGATTCTAGTAAACATTGTGACTTATATGACAACAATCAGTAATTTATATATCATCTTCCTACTCAGTGATAAATACTATATCATGGATCAAGGTCAAATGATCATGGGTACGATTTATGTTGCAATTTGTTTGGCAATTTGTTTGGCAATTTGTGTAATAATTTGTTTGGCAGTTTGGTTGGCAATTTGGGTGTCAATTTGGGTGTCAATTTGGGTGGTAATCTTCTCGTATTTGTGCCAGAAATGGTGATAGTCTATTGATTATTGCCGACCACTAATTATCTGATAATGACGTATTCAGAATCTAATGTAGCAGTCCTGGATAACAACAAAATAAGGTCTGGGTACTATATTTATAAAGGTGGATAAATTAGTATCAGAAAGATCGTGATGTTAGTGTTACTAAAATATAGATGTGAGTGAGTGGGAAAATATATATATATATATATATATATATATATATATATATATATATGCGTAGATGTGTGTAAGCTTTTATATTTTTAGGTTCTGGTGTGTATAGGTTCATTCATTTATAAATTGATGGATGTATAGGATTTTAAGGATATTTAGGTGTTGATGTTCTGAGCCAGTGCCACCATATATATGTATCCTAAGACACATATGCACGTACACAAAAAAAAACACAAACACACACATTCACACTCACACACACACACCGTATATGTACATATAACGATTGACCATTGTTTATTCTCAAGCCTAGTCATATATGGGTCATTTATAAGAAACGCTGTACCCAAGTTAAATGAGATACTCAGGCAAACTCTTTATTAAAGAATGAAACATCCCTCAGATACGTGTATATTTGGCCGTAAAGATATATTAACGTTTTCTTCTAGTTAGACTACGTGACCAAATGGGACAGAACATTTAAGATAACTAAACATTGTCAACATGTTTGTTGACATTTGGTTTCACATTATGTCAACAAATAGGTTTCAATGGCGGCATTTATATGTATGGTCATAATTTTTTTTAATAAACTATTATTATATTGTCTCATCAGTAAATCATTATTTTATCTCGGTATCGTCTTCTATCTTGTCTTGTGTTATCTCGTATTGACTCTTTCTAGCATAATTATGCTTCTAATTCTCCGACTTCGCAATTTCCTATATAAGGTCATCTTACTACACACTAATCTCAAATTATCTCACATCACATCTCTATTAACTCATCCCTATCCTATTATCTCATAGCAACTGATCTGAAATAATCTTCACACAAATCAAAGTAAATATCAATAAATAACACGAATTATGACGTCACACTACATTTAACACGTGACGCCTCACCAATTCCGGAAAGACTATTTACTGCCTCTGATCAATGGATCATCAAATACACGAAATAGAGTTATAGATCAAACAATAACATCAATTTCGGTTTAGTTTGAAAATCAAACTGAAATATAAACGCTTTTTATTTGAGCAAAGTTAAAACGCGCTGACGTCAACAGCTTTACACCTGTAATAAATCATATTTTATATAAAGTAGTTACATAAATCGGTTTTCTAACAGTCAATATCTATCAACAAAGAACAAACAAATATTTGTTAGGCAATCTTAAACCGGTTTAAGATTAAAGCACTAACACATCGAGACGCTAACATAAATAATTTAACAAAAAGTTCCTTGGTGAATGTATAAGTTTTTTAAGAGCCAAAATCATTTGATATTCAAGACATGGTAAGTAGGTAATTACATTACATTATATATATATATATATATATATATATATATATATATATATATATATATATATATATATATATATATAGATAGATAGATAGATAGATAGAGAATGCATTTGTGTGTGTTTCTCTCTCTCGCGCGCTCTTTCTTTCTGTGTGCGTGCGTGTGTGCGTTGTGTGTGTGCGCGCGCGCGCGTATGTGTAAAAATCATGACCATGGTTTTCTTTACAGATATTCCAGTCAAGACCGGCAATTAGTAATATATCGTGATGTTAACGGGGTTGCAAAGAGCATCTTAGTGCATGGGTGATGTTTCAAACGCCCCCTCCCTCATCACCTCACACACACACACACACACACACACACAACACACACACACACACACACACACACACAATACGTTAAAAGCCAGATATTACTGTAATATCCCGTTATTTACACATACATTGTCATATAGCTGTCGTTATTGTGATGTATCATTACGATAAATACAATACAACCGACAATATGTCTATTTTGTGCTTTGCTACTTCAAAAGTCGATAAAATGATTTTAATATTGATTCTAAATGTAATTTTAATAGTCACTATATAATACGTTAGATCAATACAGACAATGACGTCACAACATCGTATCATTTATTCGGGCTGGGTATCTGTATCACGTGACATTTAACTTTAATTTACCACAGAGATCATCAACCCGAGATTTATGTAAATATCACGAGGTCATCACTTTAGTGGGGGAGAAGCAAAGAGGTTATCAATTTGATTCACACTAAGCTTTAATAAATGAACATCATGTATATTTATTCTTTTACATACATACATACACACATATATATATATATATATATATATATATATATAATTGTAATAATCAGTAAGGGGAAAATAGCAATGACGTCACAAAAGTCACACTTGTAATTATCACAAAGTAGCAATTAAGTAACATAATATTCTGTACATGTGGCTTAATGGAAGCTATTACGTTTTATTGACTTCTAACAAGTGAGAGTATTAGACAGGGTTTTACATGTCTGACAAATACTGTTTCAAATGTTGCTATCATATCTATGGCACAATGACTACGAAATCACTAAATATAAAATCTTAGCATAATTTTGATCTTTGCATGATTAAAAATATCAAAGTGTTGTTTGTGGTGATTAGATACGGATCTCTGTAAAGGTTTTAAATTGTTAACTGATTACAGTCGATGAGGTATGTCCTCAGTAAGTCACCTCGAAATGTTGAATACCTGTAATTGTTGGACAATTTCCAATACTTTCTTATGGCTGCAGGATAACTCCTCAAGCAGCTCCTCTGTTGCTGGAGAAGAACGGTCAAAGTTTATCAATTTGTCTGATATCATTGGGACTGATAACTATAAACAACGGAGCGAATGATGTATCCAGAGAAATGTCCAGTGTAATCGTGTCAGTTGTAGAGGTTATTGATGAACCGTCTTTGTTGGGAAATCCTTCTTTGAGGAAGTATCTCTTTCATGTTGGATGCTGGCTATCCACCTTACTGCACCAAGTAGAGACATATGCTTAGAAATGTGGTTGACGTCTTGATGGTATCATGATCTGTACTCTGTGTCCACGAGTCCCACCAGATACTTCAGTCTGGATAATTGTTTGTTCTAGAAGATGTAGGATGGATGATGTACTGGATGGGAAGAATTGGCACTTATTATTACTGAGGTGATCAGGTGCATTATCAAAGAATAGGATCGCATTTCTCCTCTGTGACGTCATGCAACACCCAAAGCCCTTAATCCATTTGGTAAAAATCCAGGATTTCTTGTTGTTATTCTATACAACAGCTAAATATTTTGGATTCCTAATTTTTCTCGGTCTTCCAGATTTATCAACAATCAGTTACAGTAAAATGCCAATGTCACACTCGTTTATATCACACACAATTACTATCCTTTATAACAAATGTCTTATTGCTGACAGCTTTCTAAAATAATCTACTTGTGGCCAGATGGTCACTATGTCGAGATGGTCACTGTAGGCAGGTGGTAACAGTAGCGAGGTGGTCACTATAGCGAGGTGGTCACTATGCTGAGATGGTCACTATAGCGAGGTGGTTACTATAGCGAGGTGGTTACTGCGGCGAAGTGGTCACTATTGAGACGTGCTCACTGAAGCTAGGTGGTTACTATAGCGAGGTGGTCACTGTTGAGACGTGCTCACTGTAGCTAGGTGGTTACTGTAGCGAGGTGGTCACTGTGGCGAGATGGTCATTGTGGCGACGTAATCACAACAGTGAGGTAGTTATAAAACGGTAACAATGTCCAAAGTAATGAGGTAATGAGGTAGTCACCTGAGTCAACATTTAGTTTGTTGTGTTATTAATCGTGTATCATCTAGGGTAGATATCTTTAATGTAGACTTCTCTGGAGTAGACATTTCTGGAGTAGACATCTAATAATAATAATAATAATGTATGTTTATATAGCGCCAGAACCAGGTAACCCTGTTCTGAAGCGCTGTACAGAATTATTATCCCCTGACTCAGACCTGTTTCCACCCAGCACACATCTCAACTCCCAAAGGACCATACAACGCATGCTGCCATTATAGGCCCAAAGCGTTACTCAAACACATAGCCATCGCATCCTGTCAGGTACTCATTGTTTAATGGATGAATGAACCAGTCGCCACATGACAGCATTGCAGCTCACGGATCCTCGAACTGTCTAGAGTAGACATCTCTGGAGTAGACATATATGATGAGATCACAAGATTAAAGTGACAGTATATTTATTTGATGTGAGAATAAATAAATTGATGTACATTGTTAAAACCAGAGAACCAATAATTGAACCATGTGGCACACCAGATAACAAAACCTGAACATCACTCGTTACCCCTACTGAACCTCCTACATCCTTCGACATTCATAGATTATTTCATATTGATTTGCGTCGATAACAGACAGAAAAAACAAACAGACAAACTTTCACAAATCTGTATTAGACAATTTGTAATAAAATTAAGATGACGAATCAAATTGAAGGGATTAAAATAACGGGATGTTGACAAGCTTCATTTACACTAAATTATCCAACCAGTTTCCAAAGAATTATTTTGAAATTCTTGCAAACAAATAAAATCCATTTCCTGTTGAAACATGTTATATTCGATATGGTCCTAACATGTAAACGATGTCAATAAACTGTCATAATTGAAGAAGGCGACGATAGTTTTGGAGACTAATGATGATACGTCATAAATACTTATCACACCATCTTCATAGATAATAACAACAACAAAACCTCCATAGTACCCGGAGCCTCGAAACCGCGACCACTCGAGCTACGAGTCCTACACTCTAACTAACTACGCTATCACGGTTTGGCAGATTAACTGTAATATGTGTGTGTGCGTTTGTGTGTGTGTGTGTGTGTGTGTGTCTTTTAGGGTACATATAAAGAGGCAACAGGCACAGAACATCAACATATCTAAACATCCTTCGAAACCTACCTCCATAAATCTAAATACAACTATACACACATTAATCTAAAAATAAAATCTTCCATACCTCCACATATTGATAGATGTGTGCGTATACCTAAGCATGTGTCTGGTCTACTCATCAGCCTGTGGGAACCAGCTAATTCGCTTTTCGTACGCGACAAATATGTCACGCCCACAGGAAAGCGGCTACATGCAGGCTACGTACAAAAAGCGGAAGCACGTAAAACACATACCATTTGATACCACAGCTCGCAACAAACAACACGCGCGTGTGGTTCAATGGTGACTTGCTACATACATATCATAAACTATTTTGACACCACAGTTTACATTCAACAGTAATTTTCTGTGGTCCAAAAGAAACCTGTATATAAAGCATTTCGACACCTCAGATGCTGACCTCAGCTTTATTCTGGGTTCGAATAACTAAATTAATCCTACCTATATGAACCATATATATCGGTACACGTCCGATTAGTCTGGCGTCGAAGTTCTTCTCTAACCTAAGTGAAAAGTCAGGCCTTTTACATACCCTCGTCGTGTTAACAAACATTACAGTTTGTTCACCACAAAAGAATGTACACTAACTCAGTATGGACTCACTGAAGTGATTTAACTAAAATAAAAACAAAGTAGCAATACCGCACAATGGATTATTACTGGACTAGAACGAAATATCGTCTCAAACCTGAGTAAATACTATGATTTACTCGAACCTAACAGCTATCCTCATACGTTTCCGTTCATCACTAAGGGAACGTTTATTCACGCCTAATTTAGCGTCCCTAAGTATATGCAGTTAGGTGTGGTGGGATCTAAATTAAAGCGCCTATCCACTTGATCTATTTGACCCATGGTCGAGAACAGCGGATTTCAGGCAGATCTCCGATACTGCGAATGACACGTCGGGATTATGTGTGTGTGTGTGTTACATATAATTAAGGCGTATGCTCAAATATCTTCGTGATGTTTATAAATCTTACAAAATTAAGACCATATGACCTCTACCTGAATGGAAAATAGTGTATATGTATAAGTATATATATAATATATATATATATATATATATATATATATATATATACATATATATATATATATATATATATATATATATATTAGTACAAATTATTACAATATAGCTGTAAGTCTATCACCGATGACGAAAGCAGCGATAACATATATTTCAATCAGCCCGAATAACACAACTAGTTTATGTTGTAGATAGTGAGTGAGTGAGTGAGTGAGTCAGTCAGTCAGTCAGTGAATGAGTGAGTGAGTGAGTGAGTGAGTGAGTGAGTGAGTGAGTGAGTCAGTCAGTCAGTCAGTCAGTCAGTCAGTGATCAAGCAGTTTAAAGTTCCTACACACATATTTGCACACAATAATGGAAGCTATATTACAATTTCCTGATCGTACACAAACGTAAACATAGATGGATTACATAAAACTTATTTCGGAGTTTTTCTAGACGACATAAATAATTAATTTAATCATCTTTCTATATGAGCCGAGTATGCACAACGTGAGTCTGTATGAGTTTAACCGGAAATAGTGTGACTAATCAATTAATTGTAAAGATGTATTAAAATTTATAATTGTAAAATTAAATGTAAATAAATCGGACATATCAACAGAAATACGGTATGTAAACTGTAAAACTATGACATTTACACTTCTGTTCTCGATAATCTGAAGAAAGAAAGAATCATTTATCTCACGTAAACAACAAATTAGCATCTTCAATCCTGTTGATTAAACCCAAGAACAGATATTGTAGTCTATAATAATATAATAACTCGCTATATTGCATGACCCAACCCTTACTCGTCTTATGAGACATTAACATGGGATAATTAAAGTGACATTCGATGGCTAAGATCACGGATTAACCCGCCGCCCCTCACGGCTCAAGGCTTTTCTTGAGATTAATTTCGTGAGTGACTGATCACATTAAATGGTTTTGTTGTTTCGCTGCACAATAAAGTATACCATTAACGACCTTCTGTTGATTTACAACGCTAACAACGTGACCACGAAGTGACCATAATGTGACCATATCGTGACCGGCCTCGAGGTATTTTGCCTCCATCTTTTTGTATTTATCTCCTGTGAACTAATTATTTACTCCGTCGTGTGTTTTCTTTGTTGTCTGACATTTCGTCATAAAACCAAATAAATACAAGTAAAGAAATACCAAAATAACAAATAAACTCTTTAGCAGAGTCGGTCTAATAATTGTAATTAATCTGATCAAGTCTATAACTCAGAGCTTTCAAGTCTCTCTCACATACTTATGTTTTACACTTAAACCGAAATATAATAATAATAATAATAATAATAATAATAATAATAATTTTCGCTAGAATAGATTATGGAGTATACTGAGTACTGAATGTAGTGTTCGTGGTAGCGGTTGTAGTAGTGTTGGTGGTAGTTCTGGTAATAGTGTTGGTGGTAGTGGTGGTAGTAGTGCTGGTGGTAGTGTAGTGGTAATGGTATTGATAGTAGTGGTAGCAGTTGGTAGTAGCGGTGAAAGTAGTGTTGGTGGTAGTGGTGGTAGAAGTGTTGGTGGTAGTGGTGGTAGTAGTGTTTTCTTGATAGTAGTGTTAGTAGTAGTGGTGGTAGTGATGGTAGTAGTAATGACAGTAGTGTTGATGATAGTAGTGGTTTGTAATGTTGGTTGTAGTAGTGGTAATATTGTTGGTGGTATTAGTGGCGGTGGTAGAGTTGGCGGTAGTAGTGGCGATGGTATGTTGGTGGTAGTAGTGGTGGTGGTAGAGTTGGTGGTAGTAGTGGTGGTGGTAGTGGTAGTAGTAGTAATATTAGTTCAGTTCATGTATATATATGGGAATGTCATTTTAACTTAATGAAGAACATATAACAGGTAAATTAGAGTAGTAGTTGGGTAACTAAATACAGTAATTATAACAAGTAGAGTAGGGTATTATTAGGGTAATTGAATGGAAAACAATTAACAGGTAGAGTAGGGTATTAGTAGGGTAATTGAATCGAAAACAATTAACAGGTAGAGTAGGGTATTAGTAGGGTAATTGAATGATGAACGTATAAGAGGTAGAGTTGGATATTAATACGGTAATTGATTGAAGAACGTATAAAAGGTTTAAAATATTTAGACACATAAAAACTGATATTAGAAAAGTTAAACTAGACTTTAATGTATTGAATCCGTTTGGTGGAAGTACAGATCCCTATCAAACGTTTAGTACCATCATACTTTATAATATATCTATGTATTAGAATGTCAAATACTGATTCCTGTAAACTAACAATAATAATTTATTTGAAATTCCATAAAACTTTTGGAAATAATTTGGGAACATCTCATGCAATAACTACTTCAATGTTGAACTCGAACTTTTATATTTAGTAGGGTCACCACGTGATGGGATAACATACATAGCTCGTTTGGACATGGAACTGAACAGCTTGTGCAGATAATCTTGCGTGATATCTCCCCGTGCTCTAAACAGACACTTTATCAGATCTCTTATGACCGTATTCTGAGACATAATCCAGACATTCTCGATTACATTCAGGTCAGGTGACTGGACTGACCACTAGATCACCTGCACAGCATGTCCATCTAACCAGGTCTACACATTACATTACTCGCTGTATGCACTGATGCATTATCGTATTGGAATATAACTGGAATCACGCAATCCCCAAACATATTCCCAACGGAATTGAGATGATTGTGATCCAGAGTGTCAATATGATCAGCACTTCATCCACGATGATTAATTCACCAACTCCTTGGTAAGAAACACATCCTCATACCATTAAAGAAATAGAACATCTGGTAAATCCTGCAATGTTTTCTGTCTCCATTGCTGTCCCATTCTTCCGCCATACCCTCATTCGTCCATCATTAAAGCCAAGATTGAATCTCGAATCATCCGAAAAGACAATTCTGGATCAGTTATCTTCTGTGTTCCATTGCGTAACTCTGGCACACCGCCGGATTCTAGCACGCCCGTTGTTCTGACCAATGAGTGGTTTCCTTCTGGCGACTCTAGTGTGCAGAGATACGTTATAAATCCGTCTTCTGGCAGTTGATTGCGAAACCACTTTGCCTATCAACCCATTTCACACACGGATAACAGTTCCCAAGGACAGGAATCGTTGTTGCTGCATAACACGTTTCAGCATCCTGTCTTTCCGGAGTGTGGTCTTCTTTGGGTGTCCAGATCAAGCTCTTCTAGTACAACTGTCAGTCTGTATCAACATGCACCATTCCTTAGAGACAATTCTTCGGCTGATGTTAATCTATATGACAACCCCGTTGACCTTTACTCCAGCCTACCACATGTTAATCATCATCCGTCTCTACTCTGCCTTCATGTCTCTGACACGCTCCATAATTGTTTATCACAGACATAATGTTACTTATTCAAGTCAGAAAGTCATATATACAAACCACATTTAAATTATAGTGTTTTAGTTTTTATTTCTAATGAAGCTAATGCCAATTTTCTGTCACACTATTCTATGTTATAATAGTAAAGAATTATGATGGAACTAAACTTTTGGTAGAGATCTCTATTACATCAGTAAAATATTAACAAAATAATGGATGTATCCAATATCTATTATTTCTGTAATAATAATGAATTTTTTATTTAAAAAAAAACAGCAATAAAATTAATAACATTATACAAAATAATAATCCTTCATTATCATAATAATATCATCATTATCATAATAATCTCATCATCAATGTTATAATAATATCATCATCAATGTTATAATAATATCATCATCAATGTTATAATAATCTCATCATCAATGTTATAATAATATCATCATCAATTTATAATAATTCATCATCAATGTTATAATAATATCATCATCAATATTATAATAATCTCATCATCAATGTTATAATAATATCATCATCAATGTTATAATAATTCATCATCAATGTTATAATAATTCATCATCAATGTTATAATAATATCATCATCAATGTTATAATAATATCATCATCAATGTTATAATAATATCATCATCAATGTTATAATAATATCATCATCAATGTTATAATAATATCATCATCAATGTTATAATAATCTCATCATCAATGTTATAATAATATCATCATCAATGTTATAATAATATCATCAGTTCATCTATTGGTCATTTATCAATATTATTGTCCTCATGGTTTTATATTCTCGATAACAGTTTTTTTAATTAAAATTGTGTTCGTTTTGGATATTTTAATTTTTCCTGTAAAACTATTGCGATGACAAATGATAACATCAAGATATCACAGCCCATCATTTATCATCATGTGTTTACCAAGTTCACTTTATAGAGAATTTCAGTTTACGTTATGATAAATAAAGGCCACCCAGTTAACTAAAATGGTTTACTTGTTGATGTGGCTAAGTTGACCTTTAGAGGTCATTGTGTGTGCGTGCGTGTGTGTGTGTGCGTGTGTGTTACCACATCCGACAGATTCACCATGGTACCCTTACAATTAGAATATTCCATCAGTAGTGTGTGTTTATTTACTTATTCGTTGTTTTTGTTTGTTTCTTATTTATAAATTAATAATAATAATAATAATAATAATAATAATAATAATAATAATAATAAACTATTTATAAAACAAATAATGAGACGTATAGACGACTACACAGATGTCACGTGACATAAGATTTCGGTGTTTAATTAACAGAAACATTGAAATAGTCAACATTGTTCTGTTGTACATCCCCCCCCCTCCCCCCCTACTCCCTCTATGTATTTAACTTGTCTAATACGGTCACAATCGGATGATAGATCTACAAAGAACCAACACGATTCGAACCGAGAACCAATGGAATTATAGTCTAATAAGGTCACTTGTCTTATCAGGTCACTTTTATCCTGTCTCATTATACCTGTGTTACTGACAAATCATCAGTTTAGTTTATTTACCTGTCGTGTTATTGATAAATTATAGATCGTCTTCCCTTTGTCAACTTGGAATTGACTCAAACTCATAACTCTGACTCGTAAATAAACGGAACAAATAACTGTGGATGGATGGCAATCCATCGTACACACAATAATGGATGGGTAGTAATCCATCGTAGAAGCTTGGAGCCGTGTGTTAGCTACTCCGGCACAATGTGAATCCGTTAGGAATATTCATCAATAATAGATAACATTATGGAAGATGTAACCGTTATGACAACTATCTCTATATCAAAGGTTTCTGAGGATTAGATAACAGCTAATGTGAGAGAATACAGTAAAACCTAACTTAATAACAATAACCTCTGTATTACGGTCACTTGAAGGCAGTCTGGATCTGGATCATGATGCAGTAAAGATCGTCAGGATTCATCTTCTAATTGAGACATTAATCTGATTAATTTACAAAAACAAGCGACTTTGATGGTCTGATTTGAAGTTTGTTGTTGTTGTATAAGATGAATATATATTGTCTGTTGAGGGAGCGATAGAAACTATTGTCGATAAGTAGATATGACACTTACAAGTAAACTAGATAAGTTTGATAAACCTTTTGTGACATCATCCTATTAGAGATAGATCAATAACGTCAGTTAGGAGAGAGAGACAGACAGACAGACAGGCAGACAGACAGACAGACAGACAGACAGATATAAACGGATAACATATTGATAGACAGACAAAGTGAAGATGTGTCGTAATCTTTTCAGATTGACAATTAGCTTCAACAAATTCAGGTGACAACAAAGAAGAATATTAAAAAATAAGTGAATAAATTATCATTAACAAGTGTAAAATATTGACATCAGAATAAATAAGTGGACATTTAGACAGGAATTACTGTTAGTTATAATGTTAAGGCGACATCATACACTTTACACACGACTCTTAATATACACATCATTAAACAATTACATTGTAAATTATAAAGATGCATCATCATTTCACATCATAACCAGAAAACGAAAAAGGTAATCTGCTAAAAGCATATTTTTAACAATAGAAGTATAAGAGTGATGGAGTGAGTTATAATACTTGTTAGTTGACATATCTTAATAAACAACGACCTTATCATAACCACATTAACGTATATAATATATCTGAGAATGTTTCATATTTTACAAGAAATTCTTTGCGGCAGCTTTTGTTTAAAGAATTATGCCATTTTGAAGTCACACATCTATTACTATAACTGACTGCAAAATATAAAAAAATTGCAGATCACAGTAAGCACAGGAAGATCTTGCTAAATATGAATACATATCAACAAACATACAATTATTATATGTAGTTACATGTTAATATTTACTTTGTATTGAGCAACATTTTCTACGGAAAATATAGTAATAATATTTGACGTCACAAAGATTCCATATTACAGTAATATTGGTTCCATCCAGATAACTAACTTATACGGCGCTGAGAGAGTGGTCACACAGTGGTCACAAAGTGGTCACACAGTGGTCAGACAGTGGTCAGAAAGTGGTCACACAGTGCTCACACATTGGTCAGACAGTGCTCACACAAGGGTCAGAAAGTGGTCACACTGGTTACACAGTGCTCACACATTGGTCAGACAGTGCTCACACAATGGTCAGAAAGTGGTCACACAGTGCTCACACAGTGGTCAGACAGTGGTCAGACAGTGGTCACACAGTGCTCACACAGTTGTCACACGTGGTCAGACAGTGCTCACAAAGTGGTCACACAGTGGTCACAAAGTGGTCACACAGTGGTCACACAGTGGTCACACAGTGGTCAGAAAGTGGTCACACAGTGATCACACAGTGGTCACATAATGGACAGAGAGGGGGTCACACAGTGGTCACACAGTGGTCACACAGTGATCAGTGAGTGGTTACACAATGTTTATACGGTGGTAACAGTGGTCACACAGTAGTCACAAAGTGGTCACACAATGGTCACAAAGTGGTCACACAGTGGTCACACAGTGGACAGACAGAGGTCACACAGTGGTCAGAAAGTGGTCACATAGTGGTCAGACAGTGGTCAGACAGTAGTCACACAGTGGACACACGGTGGTCAGACACGTACACCGCATATAGGATATCGTGTGACAAGTAAAAGTCGCATTACCCTGGTAACGGACAACTCAGGTTCAACTGTAAAGCTTTATAGTATGACTGTGTGGTGAGTCTGGGATGAGTGTGTGGGGGTGGAATAGTGTCAGTCTTACCCGCTAACCGAATCAGCTAATTGTGAGGTCTCCTGTATAAACATTATATTATGTGTAGCTGGCTCTGTGAGTTAAGTCTAAATGTTTGGACGTGTTACGAGGTAGCAGATGTATTGTGGTTCCTCGGGGAGACGAAATTGGGTGAAGCAGATTATATCTGATGTTTATGTTCTCTCCAGCAGACACAGATGTCATCTGCTGAAGGTTTGTGTCGGATTATTTAATTAGCGGCCAGTTGGCTATTTTGACATCAGCTACTGAGTGTGGGTTATAAAGCTGGAGTGTCCATGTTACATATGGAAGTGTCCAGATATATGTGAAAGTGTCCATGTTACTCATAGACGTGTCTAGATATATGTGAAAGTGTCTACACTAATGCGGATGCGTCTGGACCAAAAGTAGAGGTAACTAGACTGATGTGAAGGTGTCTGAATAATGTGAAGGTGTATGTTTCTGAATAATGTGAAGGTATCTGTGTCTGAATAATGTGAAGGTGTCTGTGTCTGAATAATGTGAAGGTGTCTGTGTCTCAATAAACAAAACTAATATATACGGTTGATACGTTTATAATAACGTGGATGTATCACGATTAATGTTATCTGTGAGACATCCTGTATATGTCTAACAATACACCACCTTACTCAGGCTGTATATATGACATCCTGTAGATATTTAATAGCGGCCATCAATATTAAGATTGTTTATAAGACACCGTGTATATATTGTCTCTGTTGTAGGACATTATTTTTTACCATATCACCTTAAGAAGAGGATCTAAAAATGACAATGATTCTTGGGATATATAAGATGATGTATCTATTATTGATACTGAATATTGGATTAATTTACGGCAACGGTAAGATTATATCTGACATATATCATCATCATCATCATCAATCATCACTCGAAAAAGACATTATCTTCATTGTTTACAAGATTCTATTGTTGTCACACTATCTCAGTGTTACCTTCAATCTATAATAGACGATTTGTTGACAACTTGATACGTTTTTGTTGTAGAAATACTATCATTATATGACAGTAATGACGTTAAAACTAATATTTAAGTACACAGAATAATGTTTTATGACATATTTTTTGTGGCTGATATTTTACTGATATCATCCGAAGTATGTCATCTGAGATGTTCATCCCAAACTTGATGATACGTCATGAACTTAGTCTGTTAATAAAATAATAATTGTTTTGATTGAGTACACTACTATATGAGTATCACGTTTAATGAGGAATGATCGAGTTGACCGGAAATTATTGAATTTATGTCAAATAAGAGACTTTCATGTTACGATATCGATCTGGAGAGAAGAAATCAATATAGAAGCATTTTATTAAAGCGGTTCTTTTGGATATTTTAATTCTATTTAAAAATATACAATTACTTAATAATAATGGCTGAAATGGCAGTTATTTTACGTGGCTTAGCTACCTCAAATGAGAGAGACACATATAGTCTGTAATTTACTGTTTAACCACGGCGACTAATTGTAAATAAATTTAGAATTTACAATGGATGGCATATTTGGCGGAGAAAACCTGGTTGGATGAAAAATTCCTACTATCGTGCCACGGTCGGGATTCGAAGTTGTAGAGTTACTATTTAAACTACACATAATATTAATTCTATCCAATTAATATTTTAAGTTTTTACTAAATCTAAATGTAATTTTAGTAAAAGCTAAAAACTATACAATATGTGGATATTTTGATTGCGCGTACACGCTAATTCAGAACTCGAACAACAATTCCGTGTCATAAAAACCAGCTTTATAACATGTGTGCGTGTGTGTTTGTGTGTGTTTTAGCTGTGTATAATAAGGCACAGGCACAGAGAATCTCGAACCGTGAATTCAAACTCTGGACGTTTCTTCAGGGGACTGAATCCAGAGTGGCGACTTTTTGAGACATGTGTAATGTCTCACCAGTCCCTAAGCCGCCAAGCAAAATCAAAATGCGAATCACCTACAGCCGTGGAGTTTGGGAGTAGAACACCCAAGTCAGATCACGGCAGTAGTGAGAATGTTTAGATTAATTATCTAAGCAGCCCTATTTATAGCTATTTTTTTAATTGCTGTATCTTTCTTCAAAGCAATACTATATAAACCATACAACCCAATTGTCACTGTCTTCAAAGATCAGTTTTTACAACGGGCAGGCGTCATGAAGCGACTACTATTAAAACTGTTTATCTTAATTACTATTAAAAGACTGACATCTGCGCTGAAGCAGAGCGTAATAGCGCGTCATAGCTTCCGTACTGTTTGAACTATGCTATCATTTTTAAACCTGACCTAACGTCTGCTATTGTAGTTCTTATATGTTATTTATGACAAGCAGATTAGAGCTAATCTTAAATCTCATAGTACAAACTGGACATAACTGGACCTAGGAAAAACTTAATTCTATTCCCCAAGGTGAATTTTATAAGTTGTTATATAAAACACACCAACCGCGCAGGTTCGGACCCCGTAAGAGGTCGAAACTTTTCCAGGGATTAATTTCTCGGCTCACTACATCGTGGGTGGCTGACCACGTTAAATGGCGCTGCCGTCTCCACTGAATTATTTAAAATAAAGGGAGACGTTAAAACCCCTGAGGACGTAAAACACTCTGGCAGTGACCACCCTCAGGGTATTTCGGCTCCATCTTTCCGTACTGCTCCCCTGTGAGTGGTGGGGGAGGAGGTTTCTCAACCACTCCAACATAGAGGCTGTGCTGATTAAGCGACAGCCTGGGGATTATCCCCGAACAACAAAACCAACCCAAGCCGTGTCCAATGCCACCGCTCGAGATGCGATGCAGTGTTTCTATTCCTGAGTCAGGAGTACTTATAATGCTTTAAGAGCGTACTGTGTCATAAAAACCAGCTTTATAACATGTGTGCTGTGTGTGTGTGGTGTGTGTTCTGTTGTGTGTGTGTGTGTGTGTGTGTGTGTGTGTGTGTGTGTGTGTTTTGGTATAGTTTCGTTCAATTATGTCACAGCTCTCCGTTTGCTAATACTGAGAATGCATGGATACTGTATAATTAATCAATCAAATGGTGACTATCAAGAAGTGATCGATATATATATATATATATATATATATATATATATATATATATATATATATATATATATATATAAATAAACCCACCATATTTCTACCCACAAAAACATTTACTTTCTGTACAAATGATAGAAAGAATAATCATGTCAATAAATGTCAATGTTATTATAATTATTTTAAAATGATGTTGACATCTAAAAGAATAGAATTATTTAAATAAGAATATCATCTCAACATCTCACAGATTGTAATATTTCCAACTCGACGCTAACTGAATATTTAATATCTCAACTCACAACATTGAGAGTTTCTCTGAATCTAGGGATGGTTTAAGTTGCTTATCGTCCAGAGATCAAGTAGGAAATAAAATGTCTAAGCTTTCATAAGTTATAAATATTTCAGACTCACCGACATCTTAGAACAAATAAACAAAAAAAAAAGAAGTTAAAAACAATTGATATTATCACGAAACAATTTTATATAAATATTATATTCTGAGTCGTGTATATATTTCCAGGTTGTCCGGCTTTCTGGATCAAGATAAATAAGTTATGTTATCGTCTGGTAAGTTCTCTTGGTATAGACACTTTAGGATTCCCAACTGTGTATCATGCTCGTGTCACGTGTAAACAATATGGAGGAGACTTGGCTTACATCAGCAACATGGAGAATGAAAACATGATATTTGCTATAATGAGGAACATGTCCATGGTGAGTAAATTACCCTACACACCACCACCCCCTTAACTCTTTCTCTCTCTGTCTATATATATATATATATATATATATATATATATATATATATATATAGAGAGAGAGAGAGAGAGAGAGAGAGAGGGGGGGGGAGGAGGTAGAACTTAACTATGTTTTCACTAGACAGTCGAAATATTAAAGTTTACTTTTCTATCTACAAATTAACTTAACCCCATAACATAATACAAATTTGATCAACACATCTAATTTTAGTTCACCAGCTACAAATAATAATTGTGGTTAATTGTCGAGTTCTCTGAAATAAATGACAGATAAACAATGAAATGTACAATTATAAATCTGAAATGCGATACAGTTAAGTTTCTTTAAAGTTTCTTTAAATCGAAGGATATTTATCTGTAAAGTATCTTAGCATATTAAACCTAAAAGCTAATGTTCTGGATAATAAGGACCAGGATTAGACGACAATATTATCTGATCCATTAAGACTGTTCCAGAATTTGCCGTGAAGTCGACGAGTAAGGACTTTTAATAGTTAACACTCAAGGTGCAAATAAGTTAAAACTTGAACTCATTCAAATTATGAAATATGGAAAAGATTCCCCGTTAATACGGAAGGGGAAGTCACGTGCTATCATTGGCTTTAAAATTTAAACAAACTCGGTGTTCCATATATGATCAGATCAAGTACGATACAATATCAAGTACTATTCTTAGATGTAAAAAAAGTCTATTAATTAACAGTTTTAAAACGTAAGTAACTATTTTATAATTTTTATATATTTTACATAATTTTTGCAAACAAAATATATTTCTGTGAACGAGATTCTCACCTTTGACACAACCCATTGGTTGTCATGTGTATGTCCTGGTCGGGGGGGGGGGGCACTCCTCGGTCTTCTTGGGGTGGGGGTATTAAGCCCAGGGGTTTATTTTATCGAGAGATAACAGCCAGTAACACACTACTATAATGATAGTGAGGTAGGGCACATTACATTAATGATCTGTATCATCGTGGTGTGTATAAAGTTCTGTTTTTATGAAGTAGCTGATACCTTATTGTACAGATGATATTTAACTAGACACTAACTTATTGGGTGATAACTTTATTAGTTCGATGATATCGGTATTATTGTACTCATTATGGGACTTTATATGTAGTCCTGGATCTTTTTCCTCAATAATTTATTTTTAAAAACACAAGAATATTGGCACATTCTTTTGCTGAAAGATCTCCTTTTCAAATTAAAACTCTATATCTATGTCCACGTGTTTGTATTGACCAGTCTTTATCTCTCTCGTGCAGAAATACTTAATTCGTATTCGGTATTCGTATACGAATACTTTGGTGAAACGGCAAAGTTGTCGTATTCATATTCGAATACTTTCTAAAGTATTCAGATTATGAATGCTTTCGCAAATACTTTATGAATACCTGTGAACATATTTACTCATAACTGTCCGTTAATACAAAAAAGCACTGAAAGCATCACGAGACAAACTGGAAAACTTAGATACAACAAATTTGAGTGCATAGGATCGCAACCTTCTTCAATATTTAGGCACATTTTGACCAGTCTATATCCCTCCCGTGTACCATAAACATAACATGTCCGTGTTATTATATTGACTAGTCTATATCCCTCTCTTGTATCATAAACATAACCATGTCCTTGTTATTGTATTGACCAGTCTATATCCCTCCTTGTATCATACACATAACCATGTCCGTGTTATTGTATTGACCAGTCTATATCCCTCTCTTGTATCATAACATAACCATGTCCGTGTTATTGTATTGGCTAGTCTATATCCCTCTCTTGTATCATAAACATAATCATGTCCGTGTTATTATATTGGCTAGTCTATATCCCTCTCTTGTATCATACACATAACCATGTCCGTGTTATTATATTGGCTAGTCTATATCCCTCCTGTGTATCATAAACATAACCATGTCCGTGTTATTGTATTGACCAGTCTATATCCCTCTCTTGTATCATACACATAGCCATGTCCGTGTTATTGTATTGACCAGTCTATATCCCTCTCTTGTATCATACACATAACCATGTCCGTGTTATTGTATTGACTAGTCTATATCCCTCTCTTGTATCATAAACATAACCATGTCCGTGTTATTGTATTGACCAGTCTATATCCCTCTCTTGTATCATAAACATAACCATGTCCGTGTTATTGTATTGGCTAGTCTATATCCCTCTCTTGTATCATAAACATAACCATGTCCGTGTTATTGTATTGGCCAGTCTATATCCCTCTCTTGTATCATAAACATAACCATGTCCGTGTTATTGTATTGACCAGTCTATATCCCTCTCTTGTATCATACACATAACCATGTCCTTGTTATTGTATTGACCAGTCTATATCCCTCTCTTGTATCATAAACATAACCATGTCCGTGTTATTGTATTGACCAGTATATATCCCTCTCTTGTATCATGAACATAACCATGTCCGTGTTATTGTATTGACCAGTCTATATCCCTCTCTTGTATCATAAACATAACCATGTCCGTGTTATTGTATTGACCAGTTTATATCCCTCTCTTGTATCATACACATAACCATGTCCGTGTTGTTGTATTGACCAGTCTATATCCCTCTCTTGTATCATAAACATAACCATGTCCGTGTTATTGTATTGACCAGTTTATATCCCTCTCTTGTATCATACACATAACCATGTCCGTGTTATTGTATTGACTAGTCTATATCTCTCTGGCGTGCGATTGCCTCTTCACCAATTAGAATATGTTGATGTCGTGTTAGAGTTTAGCATCAGATGAGTGAGGAACAGAAGAAATATAAACAATCCTTTAACCTCTTCACGCCCTTCATCCTCCAGGAGATTATTATAACAATTATATATTGGTACACACTATAATGACTCAATAAATAAATGAAGGATTGATGGATAGTTGAAGGATTCAATCTCATTTACTGAGTCATCGTGAATTATATGGAATTGCTAGAATATCGTTTCTTTTTTCTGGCCACACCCAACATCAACAAAGCGGATAATCACCACTCATACAGTAAACACATTTGCTTTGTTACAGGATTCGGTGCCTAGGAAAGTCTATATAGGTCTAGTGGATACGAGAAAGATGAGGCAGTTTGTTTGGCTTAATGGACAGAGCCTCACGTATAATGACTGGGCTGAAGGTATATTTTTATTTGCATCATAAAAATTAATATTGTATTGTCAACTAACACGAACATGACCCACAACGTGTCAATATAACTATGTCCTTGTTAAAATACTGTTAAATAGTTAATTACGATCATAATTCTAACATCTCGTTCTGGTTTTGAGCTACATCTCCCGATCTCCCAGCGGGAGTGCTAAATCTCCCAGTTATAACGAAACCCAAACGAAACAAATATCTAACTTTATCAAGCTTGGCGTGGAATAAGTTCTTTTATTTTACCTGGGTAATATCTCGCGTGTTTTTCTGAGTCAACAGAAACTGTCCAAACTGTGTCTGTCTGTTATAGTTCACGTGTTGTTGTTTGCCGCGTAACTGGTACGTACGACAAATGTGGGACTTCGTGACTTTTTGCTGGATCTATGTTATAATTGTATCTGAAATGAAGTATATGATAGATAACAGAGTCCGTCTGTATTTAACGTGTTTTTTATATTATATTTTGCTAGATTTGCATGGACACTAACTTTATTATCATGTTTTATTTAGTGTATTAGTTGTTTTTTTATGAATTGCAATAATTTGAGATTATGTGTTCGACGTGTTTTTATGTTATTTTTGCTAGATCTTCGTTGACACCAATCTTTGATCGTGTTTTAGTCAGTGCAGTAGTTTTTATAAAGAGCAATAATTTGAGATTGTATGTTTTACATGAAACATGGACATTTTGTACTTGATCTGGTGACAGGTATTGGTTGGTAATAATAAAACTTGATTGTTATGGTCCTTGTTATAGTACTGTTAAATAGTTAATTACGATCATAATTCTAACATTTCGTTCCGGTTTTGAGCCACATCTCCCGATGTTTTATTTTATGTTACCATAGTAATTATTATAATATTCCGATTTACGTATAAAAATCCGATTTTCTGAGACCATCCGATTTACCTATAAATCTACTGTACTGACATTTCTGAAGGTTACAAATTACTATATCATCTTTGAGTTATCGATCATAAAGCCAAGACACCTGGAATCAGGTGACCGTAATAGACAGATGGTCCCTAACCCAAGTTTAATTTTATTTTACGGTCATATATTTGACATTGATGATAATTACAAGTTGTCTTTATCACTGATTAAATATGTAGATTAGTTATTAATCTTCTAGTCCCTAATACTGATTTCTCTTAGTTGTTAATTATAACAGATTTGAACCTTTTACCTTCTATATATAATTATAATATCAACACAAATATTTATATAAGAATTCGAGGATAGTTCGATATTTTCCTTACTTTATAGTGAATTACTTCTGTTCTATCGAGACATAGCTGATAAAAAGTTACCTAATATTTAATTAATATTCAATTTGATTATTTGAATATTTTTAGCATCAATAAAGGTAGTGTAATCATATAAAATCTCATATATATATATATATATATATATATATATATATATATATATATATATATATATTATATATATATATATATATATATATATATATATATATATATATATATATATACGTTTCTGTGTCGTGTGTTCTCTCTCTCTCTCTCTCTCTCTGTGTGTGTGTGTGTGTGTGTGTGTGTGTGTGTGTGTGTGTGTGTGTGTGTGTGTGTGTGTGTGTGTGTGTGTGTGTGTGTGTTGTGTGTTGGCCATATATCTCAACCATCCGAGTTCAAATCTCGACGTGGGCCCGTCTGAAGGGTATTTCATCTTTCACTTCGCCTCATTACTTATGGACATCGTTCAGCCCATTTAGCCATTAAACATTAACTAGCACTACTTTTAATTATTAATAAAGATAATTCTTGCGTTCTGGTATATATAAAGGGGAATCATTGTGCTATAAAAAGATTTCACATATCTGACTTCATGATGATAGAATAACTTAGTTTGTTTATTAATATTAAAATGTCACCCACAAGATATATGTCTTTGATATATCATTATAAAATATATAGAAGAGAACTGATTGAAGTATATGATCTTCTCTTTGTTGACATACTTGTTTATATTGACATCCTGTCAGGTAGTTGCATTTCAAGACATCTTGTTTGTGTTTATATACAAATTATGATACACAAGAAATCTCTCTTATCTAATGTAACCTTACAATATCGTGTCAGACAAAAACAGAAACTTAAAATTTACATTACCTCATTGATAGCAAGAGAACTGTGTATATGAAAATTTACATTACCTCATTGATAGCAAGAGAACTGTGTATATGTGTATACGTTTTTACATCTATATCCTATACTATCACGTAATCTAATCTGTTTTACTTCTCGTTATATTTTGAGACATTTGACGAGCGCAAACTTTGTGCTTAGAGTTTTTTTCTAGCGACCATAATCCCTTATAACTGATATTATCATTATGATAGGTGAACCAGGAGATAAAGAAGAAGAGTGTGTGGTAATCAAATCTCCATACAGGACATGGTTATCTCCGGAAGAGACAGAATGGCATGATTATCCTTGTTGTCAACAAGCTAACATCCAATATGCTCTTTGTTATCGAGGTAACTACAAATCATTATATAACTAGTAATTTTTTGGATACTCTGAATTATACTTTTAAACTTCAAATTCGAATATTTTTATTCCATAAATGTAACAGCGCTGCTCTAAAGACTTTATTCTTCTCCTCGTCATAATAATATATATTTATATAGATGTATATAGTATATGATTTATCTAGATGCTAATTTTAGTCAAATAAATAGCAATAATATTTTACCATCTCACAAAATATTAATTTATATCTAAGTCACTCAATATACACATGAAATATTGGTATTAAGTTGATGAGATAGGATGAAGAGTATCTCGTTATCTTGTCAATAAATTTATCTCAGAGATACCCCATGATGAAGATAGTAATCAATCAATCACAGGTATATCATAATATACTCTAATGTTAGGAAAGTTAGTTATTTTTTATGTACCGATGTTTATCTTGAAACTTACAACTTATTTCCTACCATAAACATTATTCTAGTTATAATTATTAATGCTTTATTTCTTATTACCGTGAAAACATAATGTGTTTAATATCGGAGACAAGTTATGGTAATAATTTATTGTAAATTATATTTTTTATATCAGAAAACAAACCTTCGATGACATATTTAATTTTTATGATATATTTGACAATAACTTAAACAGAGAGTATTTTATTTTCAGACTTGTATAGTTCTGATGACAAATTAACACCCGAAGAAGATATCTTAGACAATATGTGTAACAGTAAGTATTGATTACATTTTAATAATTCTTATTTATTTATCAGTTCTTTCATTTGTTGTTTTATTTTGTTTACGTTTATTCTTCTGTGGATGCTGGATGTTAAGATACTTCAAGACAAAGTTATAAATTTATTTGAAATAATTATACTACAGAGTAAAAGTTAATTAATTAAGAAGGTCCGATAACTTGTTTATTATAACTTTATTAAACATATTACATAATTAGACAAATTCCTGGTTATCGATGACATAACAAAATACAACTCAAATATCAATAAATAATAATAACTTGTATTATTAAAATAAAAGTGTGTTGTATTCTGAAATATGTTTTGATTCACCTTTTGCTTCTTTTCCTAAAGTATTTAGATTATAAGATATTTAGGTTCTAAGGTATTTAGGCTCTAAGGTATTGAGATCTAAGATGTATCAAGACTATTAATATTGGAGAACTGAGAGGTGTTTTAATTGGTTTATTTACAGTAGCATTTCAGATTGTATCATCACAGAATATAAATCATTAGTCAGTAATACAAATAATTGATAGACCATTTCGTAGTATGATTGACTTATGTCAAAAGGTATTCCACTTGATTGATTTATTGGAACAGATGAGTTAATGGTTCCAGGAACTTGGCTAAATGATAATCATGTTTAATATTGAATGTTAATTGTTAAACTGAACTAAAACTATTTATAATTAAATCATTTAGAACATCATATAAATAAAGACAATATGACGTTCTTACTCTCAGAAGATATAAAATAGTAAACTTGATCTAGATAAATAACAGTTTATTAGTCAAAAAGTCTGACAGTAAATTACAGGTAGATGAAATCCAAATTCTGTATTAAAAGTTCAAAATAATTTAAAATTTGTCATAATCTATTTTCTGGATGATGAAGGCAATGTGTAACACAAAGCCAAAAATAAAATCTGTATCTCCGTGAATACAGAGAAAGATGTTATTACTTATTTAATGTAGTGGATATATTAAATTATTGGGCAGTTAATGCTAACTCTTCATGCAGAATAATATTAATCATATTAATAACTTTCAAAAAAGTAAAAATTACTGTTTGTCTTCAGGTTAGTTATTGGAATATTATTTTATTTCAGCCACCAAGAAAATTGAATAAAAATATTTGTATTAATTAACACAATAAAAACTTTTGATAATAATAACCTTGTGAGATACAGTTTATTCAATATTTACAAACAAAGTTAAAATCAGTTAACGTTATTCAAAAACAAATTTTAATTTGTTCTCATTTTGTAGAAATGTATTGAAAGTTGTTGTGGTATTATTACTGTTGTTGTTGTTTTATTATTATTATTATTGTTGTTGTTGTTGTTATTGTTGTTGTATAATTGAGGTTCCGTAGCTGCTATCTATAATACCAATCAATCTCCAAATGTCAGCAGTAAGATTGTGTTTTTGGGAGGCAAACGTTTAGTAAACAATTACATTTACTACAATATTTAATAAGATTAGCAAAGTTTTCAAAGTCTCTCAGAAAAAAAAAAATTTTTCACTCACATTAAAAACTTTTATTCTGACAAATATTTCTTTTTGACATATCAATATCACCTTCTATGGGGGGGGGGGGATCCCAAAATGCTATTTAAATGACAATTTTTATATGATGAAAAACACCAATTATTCACCCACCCACCCCCAATATGATGCTATAATTAATAATAATTATGAAATGATGAGTCACTGATCATCGGATGACAATATAAGATATCATCATAATAAAGGTAGATGTGATATATGATAACACAAAGATTTCCATATAATAAGTTTATTTATCATGGTATCTGACTCTATCAAGTAATCAGTGTTTATTGATTGTTACAGGTAATATTGAATGAAACAAAAATATACTACTTCAATATTAATCATCTTGTATGTGAGTGAGTGAGTGAGTGAGTGAGTGAGTTGAGTGATATTATTGTGTGTGAATGATTAACTTATTTAATTCTTTATATGTACGCTATTTTATTATATAATTATATTGTCCACCTAGTTGACATTTTATTATTATTATTATTATTATTATTATTACCTATGTAATCTTGCGCACCGCAGTTTTTGTTAGTAATAACCATTCATATATAATCTAGAACACAATATTCAGGATTATAAAACATACACATGAAACATCCTCCGATGCTGACTTTTGACCTCTGTGTCCATGTCTTAATATATTATATATTAATATGCGGCATCGTTATATTCTCTTTGATCTAATTAGATGCTAAAAGTACTCCAAATGCACGTGAATTATTTGTAGGATGTTTCAGTAAACAAATTTTATGTTCTCCATATGGAGAATGTCGTTTCCGAAGAACTTAATCACACGATTATAAATAAATGTATGTGTCGCTTTTAGAAACTTAACAGTAAGTAGTAAAATTATTCTCTCCTCATAATGGATTTAATTAACTCCATAATGGAATAATTATTAAAATAATAGTAAATGTGATCTGCTTAGAACCATTGACCTGAAAGAAAACTAGACCGTGCACGCCCGCCGATTTGATGGCAAACGGGTCCCAACTTCCGGTTAGGGCAAAAAGGAAAGCAGACTGCTGAAATCAGGTTTATAAGCAAGAACAATTCTTGTTGTGTTGTTGGTTGCATAAGCCGTGGAAGTAATACAAGAGGACTATATTTTCATCGGTAACAAATACATTTAAAATAATGGTTAAAGCATTTTGTTGAAGGAAATTAAGCTTAACTTTTATTATATTTAGCCTGTTCGTCAACCCCGTCTCTGGCGCTTGATTCCAATTAGACTAGATCTACGGACTACATGTTAAGTTTCACAAATGCCAAAACAGTAGATTTATACGTACATTGGAGGGGCTCAGAAAATTGGGCTTTTATGTGGAAATCGGAATATTATAATAATTACTATGGTAACAGAAAAGAAAACACTCCTTAGACCCATAGCAATCAAGTTTATTATTACCAACCAATACCTGACACCAGATAAAGTACAAAATATCCATGTTTAATGTAAAACATACAATCTCAAATTATTGCACTTTACAAAAACTAATGCACCGAAGAAAGAAAAAATAATACGTCTGGCTGAATGCCTAGCACGGCTCATCCATGTTGATTTTGCATGAAAGAAGAGCGTACAGAGTGTCATTGCTAAGCTGTGGTCGAACATCGGTGACAATCTTGCAGTACATGAAGAAAACGCGTTCGCTAGCAGCATTGCTGTGGGCGATCAACCGACAGCGCTGTCATGAGATGTGCTAAATGTGGAAAGCGCATTCCACCAGCAAATGTCTTCTTCTTTGACACGACTGTCAGTAGAGTAGAGCGGCAGTTCATCGTCAGAAGTCAGAGCGATTTTGTTGTTGTGTGGGTTTCGTTAAAATCCAGAAGATTTCCGACTCCCGCCGGGAGACCGGGAGATGTAGCTCAAAACCTGGAGGCTCCCGGCGAAACCTGAAGACTTAACACGTCTGAAAACGACATTTAGAAATTTGATGGCATGTAATAGGACAGGAGTAATACAGATTGTCTGCACACACAAAAATTATAATGCACACATCACTATAAATGTCCGTAGTCATAGGTTCAATACTTCAAGCGCAGCCACTTCAACGTTGCTTTTTGCCCCTACCGGAAGTCAGCGCTGTTTGGTCATGGCGGCCCAATCAAAGACCACTCAATGCTCGGTCTAGTTTTATTTCAAGTCAGTGCTTAGAATGATCATAGACCTAAAAATTATGTTTTTTTATGGAAATCTTATAACAATAACAATAATAAAAATAATGATTTTTATTATTGTTATCATTATTATACATCGCAGCTGTAGACGAGTGTAAAAGTAATCCCTGTTACCATGGAGGCACGTGTCATGATTACGTTGACAGTTATACTTGTTCTTGTCGCTATGGTTACGACGGATCTCACTGTGAGCGAGGTACGTCTGTTTATATAAGATTATCATATTTAATTTATGCATATTAGGATACCAAATATAAGTATTATTAGACTGACTACCTGGTGCTCAGTATAGTTATATAGTCTGAGATCTATATTAATGTGTTGTTGTTGTGTTGTTGTTTTTTGGGTGGGGGGGGGGGTAACACAATAGTTGCTCATAACTGAGATTACAATTATTTACCACATTTTTGTCTAATAAGTTATAATTCAAAGGAAGACATTCCGATGGTAGAGTGTTTAAAATACTGCATTGAAAACCTGCAAGAAGTGGGTTCGAAACTGGCTCATTACTGTCTCTATGAGGGATACGGTTCCCTAGAGTGTCTCTACTTGACCAAATATCCCAAGTGTGACCAGTTTAGAGGTTAAGCAACTCAACATACCTCAACTTTACAGATTTAATTTGTACATCTTCTGCTTATACTATCTAGTGCATTACACGTCAGTAATTTGAAAATATAGATTTAAATGTAACCTATTGTTCAGAGTATTTGTATATTTGGAGCGTATCACTTTCAGACCCCAGAATTTTAAGGATCAGAAAACAGAATATTTTCAATCTTTCAATTAATTTAAAGGTTTCTGATAACGCGATGATGATAGGATAAATGTATCATCTTAGATAGAAGATGGTTTTCAGCTGGCATGATGTCTTTAGATTATTTCATGTGATCTTTAAAATGTACGAAACATTCCCGTTTGTACTCCTTATATTACAATCTGACGTGTTATGTTTTTGTTCATTATCGAAGTGTATTATGTTATTGATAATAATTTTGGATGATATATATATAGGGGGGGGGCTTTAAATCAAAATACTTGACTGAGCAGACTCTACCCCTAGTTAGTACTGTGGTAATAATTTGTTTTTATCATAACGTTTTATCTCAAAGCTATCACGTGTCCATTACCTAACCTAGAAGGAGCTAATTTAGGAGAAATAGTGGACAATATTGAGGAGGGTCATAATTACGACGTCGGGTCCGTTATGACTATAATGTGTGACGATGGTCTGCATTTTCTGGGAGGAACTAAGTCTTCTTCCTCCAGAAAATATAATTGTACAGAAAATGGCTGGATTGAGTTGGAAGAAGGTAATACATAACCCAGATGTAGTCACACACAGGCGTACTATACACACACACAGAGAGAGAGAGGGGGGAGAGAGAGAGAGAGACACACACACACACACACATACACAAACAACATACATATATATTATACCCTCCTGTCTTTAGTATCTTAACGAGAAGATTAACCTTATTTCTATATTTACCTTTATTCTCTCTCCCCCCCCCCCCAATATACCTCCCCTTCCCCAGATATCATATGTCCACCAATACCTAGATGGTCAGGTCTCCTAGCTAATGTATCATCTCGTCTCCATGGTGACACAGTAGAGTATAAATGTGACAAAGGTATGATATTTGTCGACGGAGAACATATCAAGATGGCTACTTGTGATATAACAGGAAACTGGACACCGCCATTATTTGAATGTATAGGTAATATGTTGATAACAGATAGTTAAAGGGTATAGGTTATACTGACTTAAACATCTAGCTGTGTGTATGTGTGTGTGTATGTGTGTGTGTGTGTGTGTATGTGTGTGTGTATGTGTGTGTGTGTACGCGCGCGTGCACGTGTGTGTGTGTGTTTGTGTGTGTATGGCCGCGCTATTTTGTTATACATATTCCTCAGGCGTTATTCTGGATCTTTTACAGAGAAGCGTCCGTTACAAAAAGAAATACGACTTCAAAGACCAGTTGAGGCAGTAGGTGGCGCTGTACTCGGTGTATTCGGTTTAACATTTTTAGTAGCTGAGGTATCTCTATTTGTGTTAATAGACTTAAATGTTCTAAGAAAACAATTAATGTTTGGCTATAAGAATCTAACGAGTATCTTTAATAATAGACATAATAAGGCTGACTTCCAGCCAGTAGCCGTTTAGGATATGATCCAGATCAGGATCCATAGATTATTCAGTTTCTTATTAATCTGCTATCTACGGAGAATGACTAAAATGTTTTGTATAATTGAACAAAGGGCACACATAACAAATGATTAATTTTATTGGCCTTAACACACACACACACACACACACACACACACACACACACACACACACACACACACACACACACACACACACACACACACACACACACACACACACACACAGACAGTACTGATAATTGTAAAATAAAAACTTTAATTATTTCCATATTATAAATGATTGAAGTTAACTTACCAAAAATATTTTAATAAATTTTCATCCAGATTAAATCTAATAAATTTAACTTTATAATGGAAAAAATATAACTTCTACCAATAAATGAACATGTAATGACAAATAATCGGAATGATGCTAATAATATATAAATTAAACAGATAACCCTTTTTTATTATAGAACAAAAACATTGACTATCCTCTAAATATATATTTACCTCTAATACATAACATGTCTACTCAATTTTCTGTGCTGATGTGTTATTTAATTTACTTGTCACGTGTTTTTATTAATGTGACAAAACTAACAAGTTTTTATAGAAAGAAGCAAATGTTTTGACACAAAAACATCACACAATATTTTGGGTACATAACAAGAAATAATTATTGAAATGTATTATTTTAAACAATGCTGCAGCAGAACAAAACAATAAAACCAAAACCTTCTATATATGTAATAAAGAATTCGTGAACGTCGTGGGGTTTGGTAAAATCTTCAAAAACTCTTGATAAATATTATAAAGATTTGGAAACCTTTTATAACTCTTGATCACGTATAGATTATGTTTTGTTTGGAAGAAATTCTTTTTCTGACCATTTTATTGTAAAGCACTTTAGAACAGTTCATCCATTAGAACGCTTTATAAATGTTATAATAGTATTACTTACACGGAACACATAAACACAACAGTTAAAACAATAGTTAATCAAAGACTTCGCAATAGTTTGTTTTAAAGCATTTAATATTGACTTAGACCCTTAATATTCGATTAGTCATATTTTAATAATAACGAATACACTCTAGGGTTTGTCTATAAATGGCTTTCAACACAATTGATAATAAAATACTACCTAACAAATTAATGTAATGTTAGAATAGGACAGCTGGAGATGATTCAGAAGCTACTCGCCGTATCATATTACATTAAGATTCTATTACATGTGACCAGAAAGTGTTGCTGATATATTCAATACATACTTCAGTACAATAGTTGATTATATTGATAAACCTGATAATGTTACTAATAAAGATATGATACTCACCCTCACTGAACATCAAAGTGATCATCCCAATGTATTAGAAATAAAACAACATTGTTCAGGTAGAAGGTCATTTGTTCTAGTAGATGAAAATCAAATTGAAAAAACAACTTACCTGATTCTATTATCTCTTTGAAATCAACCAATTATAACCAAATATCCTCGAAATTTATAAAACTATGTACCAAAGACCTAACGCTAACATTGATGAAAGATAATTAAAAATAGAATCTATAACAAACGTATTTCCTACAAATATTTAAAAAAGATTAAATAATTTATAAGAAGTAAGATTAGCTACAACAGCCAAATTGTCATCCAGTCGGTGTCTTAGCCACAGTCTCTAAAATTCTTGAACAACAGATAGACGTTCAATTGCAATAATATTTCAACAGTATTATCTCCTGGATCAAAAGAAAACCTCCTTAGATAACAAGACTTATGGTTACTCTGTGTTCATATATTTATCAAAATGTTTCGATTCTATGTCAAATATATGATTAATTAGCAAGGTATACGCTTAATTATGGTATGTTGATGGATACATATCAGCTGATTACCGATCATCTCTGAAAGTGTAAACAAACGATCAATCTAGATATAAGTCGATGTTTGTAGAATGTTATAATTAAACGTTACCTTCACGTTTAGTGATTTTGATCCATTTTTGTTTAATATTTTTATGACTGATCATTTCATTGGATTGTGTACGTTTAACAATCACAATGATGATAAGACATTTATAAGTTGTGATATTGATCTGAATCTTGTTGTAACCTGTATTACATTTAATGCTGAAAACTCCATTAAATGGTTTAATATATTATCATGATAGAAGCAAATCCCGAAGTTATATGTTTATATCCACTATTAACATCTGATACTTCTGATTCATTGACAACATTCAACCAAATTATTGGATATTATTATAAATGGTAAATTAGATTTTGATGAATTCATATATATATATATATATATATATATATATATAACTGTATACTTTAAATAGAATAAAATGTGTTATATTATCAAAATTAAAGTTTGCCATTTGCATGACATTTCTGTAATACTAAAAGCAGATAAAGCGGGCACTAGTCACTCAGATATTATGACATGTCCGTGTGTGGATTTGTATTCCATCTGAAATTAAAACAACAACAAATATTGGTTTATTTAAGCAATTAATTAACATGTAGAATGATCAAACGTATCGGTGTAATTTTTGTAGTCTCATAAGTTAGTTGTATATAACGTGTTCTATATCAGCATTAACATTTTTATTTTTCAATATTCATATATTTATAGAAGGGGATGTGTTTTAAAATGTTGTAAATATTTGCATTTCAATAATATTCATGATGTCGTATTTACGTATGTTGTTGCATTTATATCAAGATAAATTGTATTTATAAAAGTAACCATTACGTTATTCTTTACCTTGAGCAATAGTATGCCAGCTAGTATTGTATTATATAGTATATACTCAACTCTAAATAAACCTTTATGTTATGTTATTTTACTTCGGTAATAAAACAACAATGTATAAAAACTCTATTAATTTCCTGAAACAAAGAAACTCTTTAAGTTATAATTAGAAGAACAGATATAGCAGCTAATAAACTATATCATAAAACTAGAAGAACAAACGTAATATCTAGTAAACTACGTCTTAAAACTAGAAGAACAAACATAGCAGCTAATAAACTACGTCTTAAAACTAGAAGAACAAACATAGCAGCTAATAAACTACGTCTTAAAACTAGAAGAACAAACATAGCAGCTAATAAACTACGTCTTAAAACTAGAAGAACAAACATAGCAGCTAATAAACTACGTCTTAAAACTAGAAGAACAAACATAGCAGCTAACAAACTACGTCTTAAAACTAGAAGAATAAACATAGCATCTAATAAATTAGTCTTAAATCTAGAAGAACAAACATAGCAGCTAATAAACTACGTTATAAAACTAGAAGAATAAACATAGCATCTAATAAATTAGTCTTAAATCTAGAAGAACAAACATAGCATCTAATAAATTAGTCTTAAATCTAGAAGAACAAACATGGCATCTAATAAATTAGTCTTAAATCTAGAAGAACAAACATAGCAGCTAATAAATTAGTCTTAAATCTAGAAGAACAAACATGGCAGCTAATAAATTAGTCTTAAATCTAGAAGAACAAACATAGCAGCTAATAAACTTTATCATAAAACTAGAAAAACAAACATAGCATCTAATAAATTACGTCTTAAAACTAGAAAAACAAAAATAGCAGCTAATCAACTACGTCATAAAACTAGAATAACAAACATAGCAGCTAATAAATTACGTCATAAAACTAGAATAACAAACATAGCAGCTAATCAACTACGTCATAAAACTAGAATAACAAACATAGCAGCTAATAAACTATATCATAAAACCTTTATTGATAATATACCATAACTCTGTTTTATTTGTGATATCATTATCTTGTATTTTTAACAAACTGTCATTCTGTTAAATTTAACTGTCAAATTATCATTCTTTTACTTTTAAGAAATGTTTTTGTTTTGACAACATTGTCCATAAAATATTTAGCTTCCGGTTCTCTTCACAACACAATGGGAAATGCAAAATGCCATTATATAATAATAATAATAATAATAATAATAATAATAATAATAATAATAATAATAATAATAATAATAATAATAATGTGTGATTTTATATGTTGTCCCGATGTGTTTTGCACAAAAAGCGAGTCGACAAGATGAACAGTTAAAACATACATAGACAGTACAGAATTAAAAAAATATGTTTGTCTTGGAGTTGATTTCATAAAGTGGATGCTGCATAGTGGAATGACCTGGGACCGAACGTCTTCAGTCTGACCCGCTATATTAACGATAAGTTTGATCCTGCGGACTTCAATGTCCCTGTTGAGTGATAAATCTGCTGCTTATTGTGGATATGCGTTGGCGCCAGTTCATGCAGGGCGTTATAGGTAAGTATGATGATCTTAAAACATGTCTCACTGGAAGCCAATGCATGGCTTTAAGTACAGGAGTGATATGTTCATATCGGTCTGTCTTTGATACAAGTCGCGCTGCTGAATTGTGTAATAGTTGAAGCTTTTGGACAACAGCATCCGGAATTCCGACCAGGATGGAATTACAATAATCAAGGCGAGCAGTCACAAAGGGATCCATTAGTCTCTCAGGAGCCTCAGGTGACAACATATTTTGGACACTTCGAATGGTCTTCAGCTGGAAATACGAAACTCGGCACACTCGCTTCATATGAGCTTCCATAGTTAGATGCACATCTAAGGTCGCGCCAAGATTTCTAACTTATGCAGCATGTTGATGAGATACGGCACAAACTCCAATACTAAGAGCAGACAGTTTGACATGAGGAGAAGCAAAGATCATCATTTTTGTTTTACTCTCATTCATTTTCAATCTATTTCTTAACATATAAATTCTGATATCATCAATACAACACTCCAAAGACTTCATTGCGTTACTTATACGACACAGGGCCATGTTGTCGAGCGAAATATACAGTTGTGCGTCATCTGTGTAGCTGTGAATGGATACGCCATGCTGTCGAACAATATCACTCAAAGGGAAGACGTAGAAAACAAATAGCAGATATCTCAAAACGACTCTCGGGGTACTCAGAATGAGAGTTCTGCGAGTACAGAAATTGCATCCATAATGCTGACAACTCCTTTAATACCCAGTCTACTGGAGAGTCGTCCAACCAAAATATCACAATCCACGATGTCAAATGCAGTACAGAGATCGAGAAACATGAGAATAACACACTGGTCTTGATCAATACAGGAAATAATACCCATGACTACTTTACTGTATTGTTTCTGTATACTGACTGTAGTTCATGATCAAGGTTATTAGCTAAAACGTATGATTTCAGTTCGTTATCCACGACCATTTTTGATAACCTTGGATACCGACCTATGTTTCTTATATTCCGATGGGTCAAGCGATGACTTCTTTATCAATGGCTTTACTAAAGTATTTTTCGTGGATTTTGTAATAGTTAAAGATTAATAATATCCGTGATGTTAGTTAGCAACTCATCCTGCGTTGTTTTAGGATGCTGAGCACATGATGCGCCAGATGCTGGTGATGCAATCGTTTCCACAACAAGAACTGACGCAGGGGAGAATGTGGCGAAACTACTGGCAGCTTCATCAGTGTCGAGTTCTGGAAGGTCTGGAGGAGGTTGAAGAATCTGTTAAACGACATCTTTACGGATACGAGTGATCTTGGGAACAAAATAGTCATTGAAGGATGCTACCACTTGGACAGGTTGCAACTTAAGCAGAACAACCTGGTTTAGATGACACGCTTTGTCTAGAAAATTATCATTGTTCTAAATAGATTAGGATTATATCCCTTTACTCAAACTGAAGGTACAAATTACGCAAGACTATTGTCGACAGTTGCCAGAAAATCCTAGACAATTCTAGTTATTATTTGAACGTATCAATTTCCACATATATAATATATAAAGGTTTGCATTAATTATTCTTTCTCCGTTTCAACTTTATACCTTTTCCCAGTGATAGCTCAATATCAATATACATTCAGAATATGGTACATGTGGCCAGTTCAAGATGAATTGAAACAATATTTTTACGGATTAACATGAAGATTTTGGGGTATTTTTCCTTCAACAAAGTTGTCCCCAACTTAATGCTTTATTTTCCTAACGACGCCAGGTATCATGCTAATGAGTCCATATAATAATAATAATAATAATAATAATAATAATAATAATAATAATTTACACAGCATAAAGCACCCTTAATTCAAATCAAAATCCATTACAACGCGTATCATGGTAACTCTCAGATAAAGTACCTCAAAGTTAATCATGTCTAAAGGATGTATAATCCACAAAAAGTCACTCTGAGGCGTTTTACATTGGTGTTATAGCTCACAAAACACAAACACACTTTATACATCAATACCTTATTTAATAGATATTATAAATAAGTTAATTTAAATAACTTTTAAGAACCATACAAAGTATTCTTTACTTGAACATGACTCAGAACGCAGCATTCTCACCTGTATATAATGTTAAATCAGATCGCTTAGATACAGTGGCGTTGTTCCAATTAGTACATTGACTGTATGAAACAGGATCTTGTACAGTGATTTGAAACGTACGGGAAGTCAGTGCAGCTGGAACAAAACTGGTGTTATATATTCCAGTTTGTGAGTGCGTGTCACCAGACGTGCAACACAGTTCTGCACTCGAAGTAGACGGTTTGTCAGAGAGAGGGATATTAGAGAACAATGTATTTCCATCGTCCAGTCGATAAATTATAAGAGTTTGGACTAAAGTCTTGGATGTCTCATCATATATGTAATTATAAATAAGTTATATATTATATTTTGTATTTGAAAATAGCAGGACTTACATATATAATTCACCTGCTTCTCCATTCCTAGAGTATTATCTAATATAAGCCGTAGATTTCTCATAAACATGACATAATTTGTATAACTGATCCTACCTTCAGGCGAAGATTCTCAGTCTTCTTCACGGGCTGCTGCTGGGATAAGAAAACAATATATTCAGTCTTATCCTTGTTCAATTTCAACATTTTGCTGATCTTCGAAATACTTTTATTATCTGCAATACGAACTTCAATTCAGGATGACATATTGTGTATCATCTGGATAACAATGATATTTATTATTATGCCGTTTAGTAATTTCACCAACTGATTTAGTATACACATAGTAAATAATCGTTGATCCTAAAATGGATCCCTGTGTTACACCAAAATGAAGACCTACATCTGGTGAGGTTTTATCCGCTCCGTCGGCGAGGTACCACGATACCAAAGTTAAGGTCCTTTGTAATGGATGATCGATTAGATCAATAGCTATAGAAATATCAAGCATAATTAATACCATCTTGGATCCTTCATCAAGTGTCTCAGCAATGTCACTCTACGATAAGCAAACTAACAACTGTCATTGAGATCATTGTTCTCTAAGATGATCTTCTATATGACTTGCTGCTACCTTTTAAATAAGTTTGGACATCGAGCTATAAACGTTAGATATAAGACAATTATTCTTCACATCTTCTTTATCTAACCCAGATCTCTTAAACTGCGGTGGTTATGATGACTCGTATCAAACACAACGACATCACTGAGTCGACATCTCCAACATCAATGACATCTCCAACATCAATGACATCTACAACATCAATGACATCTACAACATCAATGACTTCTACAACATCAATGACATCTACAACATCAATGACATCTCCAACATCAATGACATATACAAACATCAATGACATCTACAACATCAATGACATCTACAAACATCAATGACATCTACAACATCAATGGCATCTACAACATCAATGGCATCTACAACATCAATGACATCTACAACATCAATGGCATCTACAACATCAATGACATCTCCAACATCAATGACATCTCCAACATCAATGACATATACAAACATCAATGACATCTACAACATCAATGACATCTACAAACATCAATGACATCAACAACACATCAATGACATCTAAAACATCTATGACAGCAACAACATCAATGACATCTACAACATCAATGACATCTACAACATCAATGACATCTACAACATCAATGACATCTACAAACATCAATGACATCTACAACATCAATAACATCTACAACATCAATTACATCTACACAACATCAAAGACATCTACAACATCAATGACATCTACAACATCAATGACATCTACAACATCAATGGCATCTCCAACATCAATGGCATCTACAACATCAATGACATCTCCAACATCAATGACATCTCCAACATCAATGACATATACAAACATCAATGACATCTACAACATCAATGACATCTACAAACATCAATGACATCTACAACACATCAATGACATCTAAAACATCTATGACAGCAACAACATCAATGACATCTACAACATCAATGACATCTACAACATCAATGACATCTACAACATCAATGACATCTACAAACATCAATGACATCTACAACATCAATAACATCTACAACATCAATTACATCTACACAACATCAATGACATCTACAACATCAATGACATCTACAACATCAATGACATCTCCAACATCAATCACATCTACAACATCAATGGCATCTACAAACATCAATGACATCTACAACATCAATGAAATCTACAACATCAATCACATCTACAACATCAATCACATCTACAACATCAATCACGTCTACAACATCAATGGCATCTACAACATCAACGACATCTACAACATCAATGACATCTACAACATCAATGACATCTACAACATCAATGACATCTACAACATCAATGACATATATGACATCTCGACATCTACGATATATTCGACATCTAAGATATCTATGATATATATATATATATATATATATATATATATATATATATATATATATATATATATATATATACAATATATATATATATATCTATGACATCTATGACATATACGACATCTATGATATCTACAACATATATTATATATCTATGACATATATGACATCTACGACATGTATGATATGTACCACATCTATTATATCTGTGATATATCTGCGACATGTAATGTAACTGTAAAGTAACTCATGTAATGTGATCTAACTGATATAATGTAATGGGTGAGTGAGTGAGTGAGTGAGTGAGTGAGTGAGTGAGTGAGTGAGCGAGCGAGCGACGAGGACTAGTTATGGTGGTGAGTGAGTGAGTGAGTGGTGGTGGTGGGTGAGGAGTGAGTGAGTGGTGGTGGTGGTGAGGGTGAGGGGTGGTGAGTGAGTGGTGGTGAGTGAGTGGTGAGTGAGTGGTGAGTGGTGAGTGAGTGAGTGAGTGAGTGAGTGAGTGAGTGAGTGAGTGAGTGAGTGAGTGAGTGAGTGAGTGAGTGAGTGAGTGAGTGAGTGAGTGAGTGAGTGAGTGAGTGAGTGAGTGAGTGAGTGAGTGAGTGAGTGAGTGAGTGAGTGAGTGAGTGGTCACATCTGGAAGTTCTGAGGAAGCATCTCACAAATACAGCCATTGGTCGGATTCTAACCCATAACCCGGAGTTCTACAGCTCAACACACTAACCATTGTTCTATCAGAACCTTCTCCTAACATTAGAAGGCAACAACGTTAATATCTGTTATACCGAGTTAAATACATAAACAAACCTCTCAGATATAACACACACATATAAAATATCTACTTTCTATATATAACTTTATTATATACGTTCAGTGTCTCATCTACTCATCATAAACCAATATAATATGTAATATATATAAATAAATAATAAACACATTAAAGAGATAAATAGTTGATAATATAGGTTTCTCTATATACACACCTCTGTGTCAGATAATCAACTACACTCCTATAATACACTCGTTACTATCAGATGTTGTCATCTGTTTGACAGATCAATACAAAGATATGATAAACACTTTGATACAGCCTTGTCTTCTCCGCTTGACTGATTCTTATAATTAACGGTCCATTTAAAAATCAGTCAATCAATATGTTTATAAAAGATGTGTTTAGATTTAATGATCATATTTGTTATCTTCTATCAGCTAAATAGACTGTCAACATTTCTATGAATTCAACAGACACTGTGTGTGTGTGTGTGTGTGTGTGTGTGTATTTCTGTTTCTGAGTCCCCCTCATAGACACACACAATCACACACACACACACACATACACACCGCTTATTACAGTAGAACCTGAATTAGAAAACATCTCTTTAAAGCGGCTACCTCTCTTTTCCGATCATCTGATTTAAGTCTATTGTCGGACACCTAAAGAACAAGACCAAGAAATTGTTTAATCTAACAACTTATTTTATTTCTGGTAGATGAAAACATAATATCTAATGTAGGTAATTCTAGTCACTTGATATCTCATGTAGGTAATTCTAGTCACGTGATATCTCATGTAGGTAATTCTAGTCACGTGCCAGACAACAATCCATCAAATTATGTCTTTGTTAATGGCTGAGTGAACCAAATCAAATCTCCAACAGTCAGTCATTGGAATTGAACTGAACAATTCTTGACTTATAGTCCGACCCTCTAAGCACTGGGCCGTCACGCCTCGCTTCGCTTGAAAACACATATTGATATATATTGATATACATTGATATATTGTTATCTGGTTAATTACTAGATATTCTGTTATTATAATTGGCTCACAAATGATTGATAGGACGACAAGTGTTGGACATATCTGGTGGGGGACGAGGGGGGGGGATTAAATGATCGGCAAAGCTATACGAACTCAATAAGGTAGAGCTGAGTTATATTATAATACATAACTATATAAAACTGTATATATAAAGAGTAAATATATTTGTCAATATAACTTAATCGTCAGACAATTGACTTGTTTCGTTTAGGATATAATTTATCACATTTATTTATATATTAATTGTGTTCTTGGACAACGAGTAGTCGTGAATCACATAAAGTGGACATTTATTGGATGAAATATCTCTAAACAAACTGACCACGTGATTGTGACATTATTAGAAGAGTGGTGTATATTTATTGGAATCTGACAAAAACAACAAACTGACGTCATAGGTGAAAGACGAAGTAGTTAGGTAACTATTAAGCTGTATAGTACTTGGATAGTCCGGATACTGTTGCACCATGCAGGGATCAAGTATACGTTATACACGATCCAGTGATCACGATGTTGGGGCTCTAGCTATGCCGGATTACTCTACGGTAACATCCAGCAACAAACTTGGTACGTGTCTCTGCTTCCAAAACCCCAAAGAAGAAAGATTCTATCGCCTAAAAACTGGCATCATTGATCGTCAGAAACAGCGACGCCAGGTGGCGTGGCAGATGGCGCAGAGACGCTTCCTAATAAGGCAAGTATTCGAGAAGGGACTAGTACCATCTGTCGGTCAACAAAGTCCCGACCGATATAGCGACTTAGATGGTGAGGCCGTGTCGCCGTTAACCGGAGATCGGGATTATTATATTTCTGTCAGTCCATGTGCCAGTCCACAACCGGAACCGGAATTAGCCCGTAGTGTCACACTTCCCGACATACGACCTAAATCCACCGACTTTAGATCAGGTTATAGCTTAGAGGGCACCAACCGGAAGTCCAGCGCCGATAACCGGAGGTCAAGCGTCGACCTAATTCAGATGCTACCACCTATCGCTGGAGCTGGTCCGGATGCAGGAAATCTATCTCGATCACACAGTCTAGAGGATCTTGACATGCGACGTTTTCATAGATCCGTGTTCCCGTCTTATCGATTCCAACCTTTACAGTTAGCAACTCTAGCAGAAACTGATCGGGAAAATGACCCATCCGCCCCTTCGGCGACTCAAGACTTTCGCTCCGAATTCTCGCCGGCGAGATCCAGAAGACACGACTTCGCCGAGTTGAAGAGAAATCCCGAAAACTTATTCCCGAAGATGCGCTTCCTCATCGAACATGGACCGGAGGCACTGGATTCTGGAGAACGCGATGACGTCAAAAGTGCCAATGACGATAATGACGTCAAGAGACAGATGAATGGAGGATCGAGCGGAGATTCGACAAAGGACAATTACTTAAAACTGATCCAGAAAATCACCACCTATCTTCCGGATCATCTGATGGAGAGCGCCAAGCATCAGATCAGGGAGATGACGAAATCAGAAGCCATCTACCGGCAAAAGGAGAAGTTACTGAGTCACGAACGAGAGAAAATCAGCATTGAGGATAACCCAAAATGGAGACAACTAAGGATAACCTTGTCTCCCGGAAGACCTATATTACATCTGGGATACAAGTAGGAGACACTGACACACCGACTGATGTACTGATAGCGCGTAGGTACACTTGTCGTAACATAAACAAAGAAAACGCCTGTATATAAAAACAATTAACTTTAGACATTTACGAAAACAAAATAAAACAAATAAAGACACATTTATATTTGGTTAGACGCTATCTCTGTAACCCAGTAACATCGACCTGTATCTACCATAAACTGAACTAAGTTATCAATGGTCAGATGATGATGATGATGTGATGTACTATAGTGAGAGAGAATATTTAGAGCAGACCCAAGAATTGATGATGTTGACGTGTACCATTTCTACGCCAAGCCTCAGGCAGTCAGATAGTCACACCATTGTTCTCTGGCCTCTTAATGTTCTCTCTCAACAATCAGACGACTGTCTCGTCTCTTTGTCGCCAGCTCACAATGACCGATCATAAATTTATCTCTCTATTTGTGTGTGTCTGTCTGTCTGTCTCGACGGTCAACCGACTACAACACCATAATGTCCTATCACAACAATAGACTTAGAAGTATAGCCATTGGTAGGAAGACACTCTCCGGTGACATCTCTTATGACAAGCAGCATTGTCTAAATGTTAACAGTTTGGGGATTTCTTCCTCGGATTGAGAAAACAAGGAAGGAAAATGGACGAGAAACCTTCGGAGGAAGATTTATACCTCAACAAACCAAAGACGAACGGACTAAGATGGCAGCGAACCGACCAGAAAAGTTGACTGTTTGATGTTTTGTTTGTTTGCTGCGTGTTGTGAAGCATCTTGGCAACCGTTCCATTACTAGACGCGGTATGACACGAGTGTTGCTGTTTATACTGTGCCCACCTCCCCCCACTACCCACGGGCCGTACAAATTATGAGCCGTCTCCTAACAAGGGCCTCGTTTGTTCTACTGGGCACCAGAACAATAGAGTAAGGTCATCGTGTCTGACTTAGACAGCTCATCCATACTCTGTGATGTTGCTCTATTCCGTGATGACGTAGATGAGAGTTTTGTACAAAAATCGCCCGTCGTGTTGTCTTCAGTTTTAACACTTCAACAGCTGACCACATCCTTCTTCTTCCTGATGATGGCGTCATCTACAAGACAGCTGCTCCTCATCGTTTGTTTCCAGCTGATCATCGCCGCAGACAGCTGGATTATAGAAGACATCTCGACCAAGAGCCGTCTGAATCGTCCAAATGTTGTCTTGGGAAGATCTCTATCCTCTGAGAGAAGTACTCCTTATTATGAGGAGCGAAATGATCTCAAGTATACCATGTCTGGGATAGCCCTACCTCAAGTGGCTGGACATAGAGAAAGACAAACGCAAATCCATGGCATACCGGTTGAAAATCAGGAAAAACATGATAGGCGAGCTAAAATTAATTCTAGACGAATAGAAAAGCGTGGTAGGCCGGCTGCAAAACATACCAGACCAGCTGAAAAGCATAGCAGACCAACCGAAAAGCATAGCAGACCAGCTGAAAAGCATAGCAGACCAGCTGAAAGGCATAGCAGACCAACTGAACGGCATAGTTCATCATCTGCAGACAGTAAGAAGTCATCAGTTGTGAACTGTAAGTGAGACTCATTTGATATTTTGTATTCCTTATAAAGGTTCCAAAACTCGGCCATTAAACAAAGTCATTATTATCAGCCTGAGGATACCCTAATTATGGACATACATGATGTCATCATTAATTACCTCTACAAATAATTAGCAGCATCAGTCAACGATGGTAGCTCTAGGTTATACATTGGTAATATTTATAGAATGAAACATCTCATAAGATACTATGTTTGGACCATTTGATGTGGTCTAAAATATAGGAGGTCGTTTAAGGCAAGTATTTAACAAGAAAAAAGAGATGTTTCCTTACAGTTTATGGTGCAGCTGTCGCAGCTGTACCTCAACTATATAATGTTAATCAGTCTCTTCTAGTGAATATAAACATTATACAATAACTACAAATATAATAAGTATAATGCTGAGGAGTCACATACCACCCCCTCGAGGCTGACAAAAAAAATGTATAACGGTGTCTGGATTGATGATATGAAGAGGAATATCATAAATAATTATTATGATAAATGTCCAGTAATGATAATAATAATTATGATACTAATTATACCACTAGAAATACTAATTAAAGGTGATAATAATGTCTATGACATGAATATGTTAATTATCTATCATCAGTATCATCATTACCATAATAATAATTATTATAACAACATTATTATCAATAATTATCATTATAACAATAATAATGGAAAATAAGAAAGTTAAGTAAACTAATATTATTATTATTATAAACTGGGAGAGGTATTTGAGTTGATCATGTACTGAAAGTAGTCGACTGTACTACTAGCCTCGTTCTGAAATACAGTTAAATTGGCCACAAAATAATTGTGTCCTGTTTATAAGTGATCCTTTAAAAGTGAGACTGTACTTTATTTGCTCTAAGGACTTTATTTTCCAGTTATGGTGTAGGACTCCGTCTGTCTCTGGTATAAATTGTCCACTCTGGCAGGATTCTCATATCACAGAGGAGTATATCGTCTCTAGCTGCCAACTCTGGGAAACTAACACACAATAATCAATCGTTGTCATCCAATCAGATACTCCGATAATCAACTAATAACCAAGTAAATTACCAACCGATCAGTTGGCGGGTTTGAACTGCGAGCCTCTCACTTTCAAAACTCATCATGTTACCATTCGGCCACAATGGTCCAGTTTTTTATGATTGGTTCTCGGTTTCTTTATTCCAGATGCCGACAAGGAATGCGTGGTCCAGAAAGTGTTTCCGGTCAACTCGGGCATCCCGTGTAACCTGACTACTACACAGACGCCGATGTTCGTCTACTTCTCGTTCGATGACGCCATCACCCCGTGGAACATCCGGTTCTACCGACAACTGTTCTCGGATGAGCACCGGAACCCGGATGGGTGTCCTATACGAGCAACTTTCTTTAACTCTCATCACAATACTCAGTATGGTCTACTACAAGAACTCTGGCAACTTAAACACGAAGTGGCATCTCACAGTATCAGTCACCGAGGTCCGTCAACGTGGTGGAGTATCAACGCCACGCAACAAGATTGGTACGATGAGATTGTCGGACAGCGTGACAACATTCACCGCCAGACGGCAGCAGCGGCCGGCAGTCGTGGTGGCATACCGATAGCGGAGATCCAGGGCATGCGCGCGCCGTTTCTGGCGTTAGGTGGCGACCTCCAGTTCGGTATGCTCGAACGGAATGGATTCCTCTACGACTCATCGATCCCGAACAATAACAACCACCCTTCCTGGCCCTTCACGTTACACGAACCGTCAGCCATGAATGGTCCAATCTGTCGTAGTCCGTACTGCCCCGTTGAACCACATAACGTGTGGGAGGTGGTGATGAACGTCTATTTCATGAATGAATCTGGATCAGTCACCCCGTGCAGCATGATCGACGGCTGTAGACCTAGGAATGGCCGGCTGGGGGCGCTGCGTTTCCTCAGGGCGAACTTTCAACGACATTACGACGATAAAGTACCATTTGGGATCAACATGCACGCGGCGTGGTTCGCTTTTGAAGGTTATCTGGACGCCATGAACTCGTTCATCGGCGAGATGCTCGAACGGAACGACGTCTACATCGTACCCATCCGTAAATTGATCGAATGGATTAAACATCCATTGACAATATCTAAGATGAACGAGATTAGGTTCTCCTGTTGAAGAAATCGTATTGATAACAAATCATTGTTACGTCATATCTAGATTAATGTGCTGTTGGTCTGTTTACGAGGGACAAGTTCACGCTGAACCTCAACAAAGGTTACTGATTTACTGGAGATGGTGAAAGTAAACAGCCTGAAACCTACCTTGTTCTACCATCGTTCGGTTTATGAACGTTTGGTTGGAATCGAGAATGACAACGAAGAGTCTGTCTTTCTTTCTTTCTTTCATTCATTCAGGCACCACCTTAATGTAACTAATTATTTAATATTTGTGTGAAAGACCTACCGCCAAACTTATTTACTATAATGTTTTATTAGATTATGTCATTAGAATAATGAATAATATATACGTTTGTTAATTCTATTATAATAAAATTTAAGATTGAAAACGAATCGATTATAATAACACGACATTCATAACGGGAACATGTAAAGCACAATCTCGGGGGGGAAACGTCAATGAGTGAGTGAGTTAGTGAGTGAGTGAGTGAGTGAGACAGACAAATTTTCACACACAACATTTAATATCCCCTCATTCTAATTGTCTCTCGCGATAAACGTGACACAGTTAGCTAACAAAAGAAGAACTCGTTATAAATTATGTTATGTCTACAAAACGACAAATGTTGGGAACATATTTATTATAAAAACTTAATATAGATACACCTAATAATAATAATAATAATAATAATAATTAAGCACCATTAATTCCAATAAAAACCCATTACAACGTGTAATATTAAATATATTATCAACAAATCACTTGAGTCTCAGTACATGTACATGTCAACGTGTACATGTCTTGCTTTGTTCCATGTTGTTGTTGTTGTTGCTGCTGCTGTTGTTGTTGTCGAAGTTTGACGTATAGAGCCTTGGCTATCGCCTATTGGACAGCGCCACCTGGTGTTGATTTATTGTGGGGTTACTATTGTTGTTGATGTCTTAGACGAGAAGTGTGATGATGAAGTCTAGTCAAAATGTAGTTTTTCTGATGATCAATGCTGCAAAGTGGTGATCTAACAATCTGAAATCTTCGGGTATTTTGTTTTAGTTTTGTTATTTTTCGATGCCAGGAATGAGCTGAACTGCTGAGAAGATAGTATATGAAACTGTACGCTTGTTGGCATTAAGGGCCGAGTGATGGGGGTGCAGGGTGGATGAAAGTCTATGTATATCCAGAAATGTAGGAACGTATGTCCGGATACTGTAGCGGTCTAGTAATAGTCTTTAGAAACTTTGTGGTCGATGTAGGTTGAGTTGGCCTGGTCGAAGATGAACCCGTCGATGAGATGGTTGAATGTATCCCGGGTATGTTTCGCATGTTCGACGACTTCTAAGCTCGTGGCTTCGTTCGTTAGTTTGTCAGCTTGACCATTGCCCTCAAGGTTTTGTTATTCAGATGAGTGCGACTTTAACTGGATGCAGCTCAGCTAACATAATGATTGGGATTCTGGCTGTGATTTCTTCGTTCGTTTCTTTAATGAAATATGCCCAGGCTGTGATTTAGTTTGCTTCGGAGCTCGTATCGATGTAGATGTAGAATGCTCGCGGTTGCTTTCACTGAAGATCGCGATCCTGATGGTGGCTTCAATTGGTATTCCTTCTGGGTTAACTTTCTTCTACTGCTTAAATTTGTGGTTCTTGACATGGTAGAGGTTCCTTTGTCTTTGGAGGGGTGATTGGTAGTATGTCAATTTCTTTCGGGGCTCAAGAAGACTTAATTGATCAGGAGCCGTCATTATAGACCCTGAGATCTTTTTTTTTATTTCTTCTTATGATCGGTTTACGTTGACGGTCTACCGAGATTTGCTAGCTGATATCAGCAGATATGTGACTGTTTCCTTTCTTATGGTAGAATCGCAGGCCAGTAGAAAGACATGAGCCATATAAAGTTTAACCAATTGTATTAAACTAGTTATAGTTGTTGACCATTTCCAGATGTTGTAAGTCGAGTTTGAGGTCGGACCGATGACGGCTATTTGTGTAGAATGCCATGATCTTATTCATAGCTGGAGAGAAGTGTAAGCCTTAGTTGTTGTTGGTTGTATCTACTGTGTTTAGAAATTTCTGGAAACAAATTTTAGGGTCTTTCCATGTAAAACCAATACCAGCTCGTCATGACGTCTACTAATGGGGGCAGAATGACGGTCAGTAGTCAGGTAGGTAACAAGACTAATGAAGATGGTAGGAGAGATTGTTCATCCTTGAGGACATATAATAGAGAGGTCATGAGGGTCTAAGATAGTTCCTTGTATCCTTATTTTTATCTTTCGGTTTCTTAAAAAGTCTTCTATCCATGTGATGATCCTGTCAGATATTTCCAGTGAGATAATGGAGTCCAACATGGAAAGATGATCTATGCGCTCAAATGCCTTGTTCAAATCCATGAATCTTTTGGTCCATTTTCTAACCGTGACTTGGTTGCAGAGTGGACCTGTCAGTGACGAATCCGAAGATATTATTTACCTTGGTCCATATCATTTTCCATAATTTTAGAGAGGGTGGACAATAAATAAATGGGGCGGTGACCTTTTCCTCTTGGTGTAGCAACCGAGATGACTATAGCCGTCTTCCACTTTTCTGGTAGTTTTCCTTCTGTCCAGGATTAGTTAAATAAATTGGGATTCTCTTCTCAAAGGGTCGTGGGCTTTAGTGTAAAAAGTGCAGCTGAAAGCATCCTCTACACAGACTATCTTCTTGTGTCGCCTAAGTACAGTCTCTAGTTTGTTTATATTTCGTCGTTTATATTTTACTGCTGCTAAGTTGTAGAATTTTAGCTAATGATCACGCCCAAATATGTGTGCTTCTCTACTTCATTCAGATATTGATGGGTTTGTTTCTGTCATTATATTTGCTGTTGATCCTCAACATTGTGGTCTTTTTGTTGTTTTCAAGTCCAGTTCTGGATGCAAGCATAGTCCAGAACTATTGTTTTTGCATCTGCTTGTAACGTTATAAGATAATCGCGATGTCATCTGTAAAGTCAATTAAAATCCTAGAGATTTAGTATGGATCTACGTCTTATTCTCGTCTTGTTTTATCCATTATCTAATTAACTTCTAGTAGGAATCCTTATATTAGATCTTTTTAAATCGGGTTTTAGTTTCAACCATTCGGATTTTTCGCCTTCATCTAACAATGCATATTCACTGTCTTCATATAAAATTTGGACGTATTCTTATTATCTTTCGAGAAATTCCTTTGCTAATCATGATGATACACAGGATTGTTGGTGCACGGAGTCAAAGGCCCTTTCGAAGTCAACGAAAGTTACATAAAATATTGATTGCCCGTCCACTACCTGTTTCATTCGATTTCGAACTGTAAATATTTGCTCAACTGTGCTTCATCCTCTTGTTGTCAATTCCATCTTTTATTCCGCCTATTTTTATTCTTCCGAATACTTTCCTGGGGACAAATGTTAAGTAATTCTTTACTGTTTTACATCTAAATCTTTTAAGATTATTGCACACCCTTGTTGTAAACAAGCTATGGATTTACCAATGTACGTTCATGATGATCAGTTGATGTCCCTATATCAGTATGTTGTATAAATGTTCAATCCTTGAGGAATAGAGCCATACCTGATTATGGTAGCTGAGTATGTTTTATCATAAGGTATCGGTGTATTGGCGCTTAATGAAACGTGGCTGGAAGTGATACTTATCAGCTCACCACAAATGGGTTGGTTCCTGGAGGTTATGAGTTTAATCATATTCCTCGTAAAAGTAGTTGGCATGGTGATAGAATTGACAAACTGTATAACTCTGGATTGGATGTTACGGCGATTAAGTCAGAGGCAACGGAGATGTATACCGATTTAGAAAATATGGACTGTACCATAAATATGGCTAAAGTTACAGTTACTCCTATATATCGTCCCTCTCCTTCTAAGCAAAACGCTTTTAAAACTCATTAGACAATCTAGCTCCACCATAGCTCAGCAGCAACAAAAGGTAAATCTTTCGTCTATCATCTTGTTGTACAGTTCGTTATAAACATGGACAATTCCAGTTGCATTCGAACAAATATTACAGGGATCAGTTGATGAGCTGGTAGAAGCTTATAACATAGGTGTCAAAACTATCATTAAATACCATGCTCCCTCTTGTTCGAAATTCATTACGCTGAGACCCGAAGGTCCTTTAGTACATGTACTCTGATAAACTTAGATCTACTAAGAACTTTCGAAAGAAAGGAGAGACAACCTGGCGCCGAAATTCCTTAACGGTGCACTTTGAAATATACAGGAGACTCTGTAAAAAGGTATTCCACTATTATTTGAGTAGAAGAAGTGTTTATATTCTACAAAGATAGAGGAAATTAAGAAAGTACTTAATGGGAGTAATTTAAATGTAAATCTCCAACAGTTTAACTGAAATCCTGGCGGACAAGTTCAGCAAATACTTCATGAAGAAAACACTAATCATCAGTAATAATATAATTTGTGATTCCCCAAATAATACATACAATATTTCCATGGATGTAGATATTATATTTAATCGGAATATGACCACCTTCTGAAGTTGAGGTATCTACAAAGTATCCGAAGAAGTCATGTGACTTTGAGTACAGTGACCTTCGTGACAGTTATCAGTCAGCTTATTGTAGAAATCATAGAAATTGTTCTTTGGGAAGTGCATAGCGACATCTTGATAAAGAATCCATGGCTTCATTAATTATACTTGATTTATCTGCATATGTTAATGTGATTAATCATCTGATATTACGAACAGAGCAGTTAGAAATTTGGGATCAACTTTGGCATCCACTTAAGTTGGGTAAAGTGATACCTCGCCGACAAAATTCAATGTGCTTCAGCCGCGCATAAAACATCACCAGATCTTCATTTTGGTTTACCATAAGGATCCATTTTAGGACCAAAGAATTACTGTATGTATACCAAAACCAGTTGCAGGGCGTCAAGTGACAAGTGCCTCTCAGAAAATAGGAATATTTGGTACAAAAAATAGGAATAAAATGGCATTTTTCAATGGAAAATAGACATAAAATAGGATTTTGTTTAGTATTTGATAGCCTCCCAACAGCCATCATGATCCACCATCACCTTTATTTACAAAGTAACAAGTTGTAGCGATTGGTAATGATTGATTCCCTCTACAGACTTCAGTTGGAGCACAACATTCCAATAGTCTTCCACAACTTTTTTGATATCTTGGGCAGATACATCATCTTGAGCTTGGACTAGCTTCCACTCGTCTTGCACAGCTGAGGTTGACGCACACAGGAAATGTTGCGAATGTCAGTAACTGTTATTTTCCGTTCCTTTTTGTGGGGGTTGAGGTAACCAAGGTCTCTCGGGGGCAACCTTATCTGCATATATATGTCTATGGCTCGAAAGAACAATCAATTGCCAAGAAGAGAAGGCTTTTGTTTCTTCAACTTCAGTTGTCCTAATGCCTTGAACAATGTTCAGTTCACTATCAGAAAGTTGTAGTTTAACGTTTTGACATAGAATGATGGTAAATTCAGTCAATCTGGAGATTGATAAAACTGATATATTGCAAAGTAGTACATCCTTGTGGCAGCAATCTGATCTCCTTGTGTTTTCCAGGGAAACAACTACCTTAAGGTAGTCGTTACCCATGGGACACCACTAACTTAAGGTAGTCGGTAGACAGTGAAGCCACTACCTTAATTGGGTGGTCGTTTCAAACTTTCTGTAGGGAGTCAATCCATCCCCATTACAGTACAATAATTGTTACGGAAATTAGGTGTGTAAATGTACCAGTGTGTGCCGGAAGTGGTATATTCAGAGTAATGGGGGGTCTAAATGCTAAACTGAGTTTAGACCTGTTCAGAAGTGTATTTATGGTCTCTATGTGTTGAATAATTTACCTCGGATATTAACAGACTAGATAATTTGTATGTGGATGGATTTGTGAATACTCACTGATTGCTTTGATGCAGATTCTGTTCTGAAAATCTGTATGGTTTTGATGGAAATGGTGAATTATCTATGAGGTGAATGAAGAATGAAGAAAACAACACATCCTGTCATAGCACAAGTGAGTCATTCCAACTAAGCGTGGAATACGGCTCAGATATTGGCAGTTAGCTCAGGCGACCAGCTGTGAAAAACACCACGACTGTAGTTATAATATATTGACATAATACGAGCCTGTACACGTTAAGCTCGAATCTGGGCGGATTACCGTGGATGAAGTGAAAGTAAAAAGTATTATTCCGTGGCAGTAGAACGCAATCCTTGGATATATTGATCAATGGACTAATGGTTTCTCAAGCGAGTGCAAAAAGGGATTTTCTACTATGGAAGAATGTGGAGCTCTACTACTTGGCAACGATAATATCACAGACAAGGATGAGATTGAAATACAGAACGGATCTGAACTAATACCTGTGTTGAGTCTAGAACATTTGGTAGAAATTCGCACATGATAAAGATCACAGACTTGAATGGATTATAAGATATTTCACATGACAAATAGGCTGCTTTATTTTGTGAATCTCTAGAATTTATCTACCAATAGGGAATTGACGAAATTACTAACTGTATTCTAAAACCTGATATGACCACATTATTTGAGATTCATCGCCTGTTGTGTTAGAAGGCAATTAACATATTTCAGCAATACAAAGGTCGGAAAATTGTACATCGGAGACCGAAGCCCTAAAATTGTGTCTGATATTCATTGCCTTAGTATTATTAATAGATCAACATCACAAGATCTGGAGAAGATATGTCATGCTCAAGCTGATACTGATATCACAGTTGACGTAGAATCTCGAGATGAATCACACCTCCTGGTGGCAGAACTCCTGGAAACAGTATCCAGGCTTATCATATGTGGAGAATAACTTGAGAGGGAATGAACTGCTCTAAACTCTTTCAACATGGCTTTCCATTCTGGCGAATCGTCATCTGAGGAGGATTCTACTGGCACAAATGCCAGCTACAAACTACCACATAGTCAAAGACGACGACTTGCTCGTCTCAAAAGAAATGAAGATGAGTTACTAGCCCGTGGACAAACTCTTCATGCACAACCGTTAGAGGAAGCTCCATCAATAGGCAACACTTAGCTGCCGGCATGAGCAAACTTCCTCATCCAACACGAACGTCGATGTATACAACGTGGCGGGAAATATCACCACGGGCGACATTTGTGTACCCCATAAGGATCTAGGCATCCATAGATCAACATCAGTCAAGCTGCTGGCTGATAAAGCTGACTGGGGATCCTTCCGGGTTAAAACACCGAAGGAACACCAGAATGTCATTAAGGACAGTAAAAATTGGCCCAGCAATCTTCGCATACCGTATGGCAGGACGTTTTTCGAAAAAGCTTGTTATAAGCAGAACACCTGTGCCTAAAGATGTAGCATCACTGGCGAGGAAACGCCGACGAGACTCTCATGATGACGAAACTGAATGAAATCCAAGAATTTCTATTGAGGGATGACAACAGCATGATATGGCCAGGTAAAAAGGACAAAAATATGCAGGAGAATAATGCAAAACTTTCCTTTTGGACTCCATGCTGAATCTGCATCACAAGGTCATATTTGAAAAGGGGCTAAATGTGCGGGTATCGTACCAGTTTTTCTGTCTGCAATGACCATTTTGGGTTGAGAAGCCTAATCTGATCTGTTGGACAGGGAAACGTATTTCTGTCACACCCACGAAAACGTCCAACTGATGGCTGATAGACTTTACAAGCTGAAGATAACAAATGAGAAAGATGCAGAGAAACATCTCGAAGCGCTTTACTGTTCAACGAAAAGTGTATGTATCGTGATTGTGACAAGTGCAAAGATAAGCGCATCAAATATAAACCATATGAGAAAACAGACACCACATGGTGGAACGAGTGGACGATTTAAGACCATGAGTGTCTAAACAAGACAACAGGACAAAGATAAATTTGAGGAAGCCTTGAACATGGAGCTTGGTTGCCACTTGTATAATATTCGTAATTAGTACAATCAGTTGCGTCAGAAAATGCTTACTCTTGCAGAGAATGAAGCCATGATTCATATGGACTTCAGCGATAACTATGGTCTAAAGTACAACCGTGAAATTCAAAGCGTGCATTTTGGTGCATAAAACGTAAACAGAGGGATAAAATAAGTCATCAGCATCACACAAAAATGAATAGCGACAAATATACTACAACCGCTGTAAAAGATCAATCTGTAATCAGATATCAGCTGTTTGAGGAAATATCTTGAGGCAGAAATTACGTTCTCTTGACGTTGCTAGTTTTTAATGCATCGTCAATACTATTATGTATATTCTGTAAATATTATTATATCATTATAATATATAAATAATAAATGCGCGATTCCCCTGCTTTAATATTTTCAGAAAATATCAATAGATCTAGTACTTTGTACTTGAACATTTTTACAAAATACTTGTCTATATTGTTTAAGTGAGTACTTAGTCAAATTGAAAGTAGCTGTGATTGTGCTTAAGCACATTATTTGAGTACTTGATACATCCTTTGGTTTATTTACATCGGTATATGACTCACAAAATAATTGATTTTGGTTTTGGTGTAAATTATTATATAAAATGTCACTGTGTATAGTTGACATTTGTTAGGTAATCAATCACATTCCTGGTTCACTTCACATTTATCTGTTAGTATAATTATTTGGTGATAATATTAAACACATGTAAGTTATTAGTTTCCATAAATTTGTTATATACAGCTAAACAAAGAATTCATGAAAGTTGGAAATAAATATTGGTAAATGTCATTTTTGTGCTTTATCAAAAGTATGTGGATTGTGTAAAATGGATGGATTGTGGATATTCTGCCGTAAAATGAAGGCGAAATCATCACAAGGATTTAATGTTTAAATCGTGATGTGAATTAAGCGTAGAAATCCTCACATGGATTAAACTTTCAAACAACTTAATTTAGACCACAAAAAGTTCAGAACGTGGATTCCACATAATATTTACTGCTAGAACAGATCTAATTAAATTTTAATAAACGACAAAAGATTTACTCTTCAGCACTAATTTATTTTTCACATAAAAAGCTGCTAAATAGGCATGTAAAAATTTCCTAGATATTTTCTCTGATGAAACAGAGATAACAAAATCTGATCATAAATAATAATATAGATATTAGATCTTTGTACTAAACATGAGGACATGTCACTTAAATGAGATCATAACAAACTTTATCGAACATCATTAATTGGATATTGATAAACATTCATACAAAACTTAGATACCCGGAAATAAGCTAAAATTTGAAGAAACCTTTAACTGCACAAAGCTCGTGTAGAAAAAGATCTCACCTCGTATGACTAGTAATTATAATATTTGACTCAATCAGATGCAAATACTTCGACAAGATCAAATCTCTTAAGCCACAATCAGACACCACTGATTTATGTCTTTATAAACGATAAACAACTTTTAATATATCCAATATAATAACAAAAAAGGTCACATATACACATAACATATACCAGGCGCATTTACTCATCAACTTTGGTCAAATGGCCACAAGACAAATATAATAAGCACCAGTCTGCAGCTAACGACACTAGTAGAAAGATTTAAGACGTTAATAGAATCATCAACATTCGATATGTACTCGATTTATACATCAAACCATTAAACTCCCAAGTATGTTCCGAAGATAGGCGTTTGGGGGTTAAATAACATCTCTATTAATGAAGGGAAAAATATTATCGGAACCGTTGTTTGTATAAAATGGTTGCAGTATGTCACTGGTGTGCATCTTACAAACAAGAGAATGATATAGTTGTTAATACCGACAACAATTTTTGTTCACAACTTCCTGGCAAATCTACTAAATCTGTTCTGTTAACATCTAAAGAGGAGTCACGTGATCTTAAACGGATAATGTTATTATCAGCAAAAACATTGATCAAATTACTTCACACAATTAAACAAATTTATATCAAGACTATAACATGAAGATCTAGAAGACAAAACAATAAAATTGATGCCAAAATATCATTTCAGATCTCGCATTGCAAGCCAACATTAAAACAATTAATCAACACAAGATTTCATCCAAATACTTATTATATAAAATTCTGCAAATACCTTTGTAAAGTATTGCTTTCTTGCGATTGGTACGTACTTTATATAAAAATAAATTGTTTAAATAACTGAATCACACACACACACACACATACACTATGTATTAATGATGCTGCTAACGCTAATTTCTTCAATGATCACACAATACAGCAGCTTAACTAGATGAAGAAGCAGCGAGAGATAATGATGATTGGTGAATACAAAAAAAAAGTGTTAGGAGTCGGTGAAATCTTCTTTTGATGGGAATTTTGATAGATAAGGTGTATGTAGCTGAGTGACGTAGCCACTATCAGTACCCGCTTTAATGCTACTCTTATAAACATCTGACGTCAACATGACCTTCACTTCCTCAAGAGATCTGACAGTACTCTCATAATCTTTCCGTTCCTCCTCAGTCATCTGGTCCAAGAAATTATCATTACCAAGACGTTTTTGTGCATTTTCATCGTTCTTAGGTTTCAGCATAGCCTCCACAGATTCGCCGTTCTCTGATTTACTGGATCCACGACAACATAATACTAGGACCTTCATTCTATTCATGATACCCTGCAGGACATCATCCAATGGTTTTAGGGAATAAAATGCTTTTGGCAGAAGATCAAGAAATTTAATTAAAGATGTAGAAAGGCGTTTCTTGAATCTTTTCTTCAGTAAGTTGATCACAATGAGGAATACGATGAATGCTAAAGACAGGCTACAAACGATGATAAAGGTTAAAGTTCCAGCAACTGAGAGTGCAAAAAGACAACCTGGCAACAAGAAAAACATACCTATAAGATAAATGATGGCAAACCAACGATATTTAGCTGTGGTTCTACCCATCAACCTAGCAAGAGGAATGGGAAACCTCATGAATGGTACAGGATAAAACAACATAATAGCCATGATATTAAAGAACAAATGAACGAGTGCTATTTGTAATGCTGGTTGAAGTTTTTCGCCAGAGGCAGCCATTGCTGCCAGCAGGCCAGTCGTCGTGGTCCCAATGTTAGATCCGAGAGTCAGCGGATACATCCTCTCCAGACTGATAATGTTCATGCCAACTAGAGGAGTCAGCGTGGACGTAAACACCGAGCTGCTCTGAACGATGATCGTCAGACCAGCTCCAGCAATGATGGCCAAGTAACCCGTGAAATATGAACACCGGCCAGGCAGATCTTTGTTGATTATTTTTTTCGCAGCAATGGACACTGGTCCTTTGAGGGCCGAGTTTAGAATTTTGACAATGAGAACCAGACACACACAAAGTAAGGTCAAGGATGCAGCCATCAGGATCAAACCCAGGAACAGGTCGTTCAATGGGATCAATTTTAGGAGGTACTCGCCTGAAAATGCAAGAAAAATGATTGTAAATTATATAATAATCATAAACCACTCCAGTAATAGACTGAATCATCACAGTTTTGAATGAAGTATTAACATGTCAATGAATATTGCATTTACATAAAAAGTGAACCAACAATATTTACAGTCTACAGTTGGCTGCTGGTATCTGGCATAAACAGTGCCATTCTCCTTGATAAACTCCAATGATTTTATAACATCATCTTTCATCATCAGAGTACCATTAATAGCTGGTTCAGTAACCTCCTTATAAGAACACCATTGCTATATAAAAAGAGGGAAAACAGTCATGAGAAAACTAGCATAATTAGCTGAAGTTTCTCATAAGAAGTCCCCATCTAAGTCAAATAAAATCAATTCATTACCTTGAGCAAGGACTTGTTCTGGTATTCTTCATGTCCAAGGGCCAACTTCTTAATTACATCCTTATCCAGCTAGAGATGACAAACAGAAGTCATTCAAATAAAATTTAATGACAACAACGAAGAGAAACAAATGCATTTCAACGAATAGCCTTTGTCTGTGAAACCTTATCTGGTGTCATATCCAGCCAGATTTGTATATAATCAAATTTTTCCAAAACCAAATTAGCATAAAAATATAATTTATAGAAATAATTCTTTTTTTATTAAATTTATTATAATACACAACTATGAGATAAACCAATTCAGTTAATCACAAACCTGTACAATAAGATTAGTCAACGGTTTTGTGATTGCCTTAAGGATATCTCTATTGGCACCTTCAACTGTTGTCAAGTTATTACCAGTTACCAGAACATCTGTCAGGTGATAGAGACAACCTAAGAAAATAAACAAAATCTTCTGTAAACCTCACAAATGTCATTTCCTGTTTACAGTTCAAATCCAGCATAAAACGTTTTATGAGTCAACGTCAACTTAGGATTTACCAACTCCTAATTATAGACATGAACATTTCTAAACTATCCTCAACTCCTCGGGACTAATAGTGTTTCTAGCTGTCAATAAGAGCAAAGTAGTCAACAATAAATTTTCTTGTTCTTTATTGCCTTGCCAGCCAGTAAATATGTGAAAGAGCCATTTGTTTGTAGAACTGTCCTTGGAACCCTCACATTTTAGTCTACCACCACTATCATAATGTCAACAACTGAGAAAATTTAATATGTATCTAGTTATCTAAAACATTAATCTCAGTATTATCTTCCACACAGTCATCCCAATCGCAGTGATGGGTACTAAAATCATATATATTAAAACACCCCAATACAATACTACCAAAAAAGAAACATCCTGCACATTAAGAAAAATAGATCAACACACTAGAAACAAAGTGCTAAGTTATTAGATTGCCTGTGCTCTGTTTAGTTTTTTAAAAACGAGTAGATTAATACAAACTATGTGCTCGAAGTATGAACCATTACTAAGTATAGCACTTATCTACAAAATGGTTGTCTCTGTAAATATGTTGAAGTTAATTATTTAATTAAAACATACAACAAAGGTATCATACCTGTACAGACTTCTAATGGCAGTAACACTATGACAGCAAGCCAATTAAACATATCATGGACTGTTGCTCCAGCAAAAGCCAACTCAAACTGTCCACGTTCATTAGACTGTGCTAGTGACACAATGGTGTTGGTGACTGATGTACCAATGTTAGCTCCCATTATGATTGGAATAGCTGGCTCTACATCCAGAACTAGAAACCAACGAACGATATAACAATATGTTAAGATACATTTCAAAGCTAAGCTAAGGAATCTAAATTCCACTGATGATAAATAACAACACCTTTTAACGAGCCTTATATTTACTTTATACACCAGTAACGGTTCAATATACTGAGTTCATATCTTGTTTATTAAAATCCAGATCATATAATAATAATATCCATTTGTTAAATGTCCTCTAACATCCAGAGACTGTGAATGAGCTGTGCACTCTGTAAACACAGTACAAGTGTATATTAATATGTCTACACACAAACAGGGTACGTGGAGAAAGACTCATTCATTACATAGAAATACTTCTCCCACTACTGATTTGGCTTTCCTAATCAGTAAGAATAAAATTTCTCAGCGTATGGAAATATTACTATGACTATCATGACCAGCTATAAGAAGTAAACTTCTTTTTTACTCTACTTCAGTAGTTTTTTTCAAGTAACTGGGAGTATTGAAGTAAGATTTTAATTAATTCCTTTTATTTGTTAATGCTACTTTTTACTTCATTACTTATTTAGTCATAACATACCATGATTTACGAGATATTTACATACTTGCTGTAAATTATCATTACAAGTTGTCACCAACTTCTGTATCGTTGATGAATTTATGACAAAGAAATATTTTTAATATGGTGCGATATTGAAACGAGTTTTGTAAAAATGTAAACATTTCATATACACGTTTCAGCTGATACTTACTAATATTTAAGACTCGCCATAATTTTGACATTGTATTTTTGAAGGCTCACTTTCTTATACAATATTTTAGCAGAACTTAACCGTTTTCAAAGATTCATTGTAATTACAATTTTAATCGCACTGGCGACACCAAATTTTTCAAATCAGCTTTTGCTAAGTTGAACAAGGGATTTGTTCAGTGAACTGAAGGTGGGAACACCTCTGTGGATGCAATGAACTCGAGGTGGCAGCAGTGAATTTGATTCATTGTACACTACCACTGTGTATTTAATTCTCATATTTTGTGTTACAATAGAATCTATTTTCTGCTTTTACCTCAGTTAGTAAAAAAAAGGGTTTTACTTTTACAAAAAAGACTTACTGCCCGAGGACACCATGGCCACGATTATGGAGGTCGATGTACTTGAGCTCTGAACCAGAACTGTAGACAGGATTCCCACCATCAGACCAGCCACAGGATTCAGTATTAGCACACTGGAGGAGAAAGCCTTGCCTACAAAACACACGTCACACGAAAATATAACAGACTTCAAAAAAGATAATAATGGCGTACAATAACATCAACCATATTATGTTTTAACAAACAGTAAAATCTCATAGTAAGATCACAATATGTTTCAGATGGTATCCATGGAAACTGATGACCGAGTACCTAAATCTGAACAAATTGTAATTCAACTACTCACTGTATTTCTTAGATCTACCAATTAATTGCAGTTAATGACATTTAACTGTTGTATACAAAAAGAGTTAAAAATATTATGTTAAAAACTCACCTGCTGCCTTCCCTCCGACCAAACGGAATGCCGAACTTAGCAGGTTTAGTGAGCAAACAAAGAAATATAAAAGAATAACCACAGCAAGTGGTTTGCCAAGCCATTGTAAAGTTATCTGTCGTATCTTCTCACACGTTGTCAACTCTAAAAATTAAAAACAATCATGTAACAGCAAATCCTATCAAACAATGATCACAGATCATCATTATGGACAACAAATATTATTAATATCACGGACAATCGACGGCCATTATGATTATATTTATAACAATCAAACAATAACCCCCTCACCCCACAAAAATATTTCCCATCAACATCTTTATGCCATATCATGCCATATGCGTTATTAATTATGGGTTGATATGGCATATATTAATCAGACACCATTTTGACAGCTTGCCAAACACGTGATTTTTTTCAGCGACCGACTCGGCGACTGAAAAAACAACAAAACATTTCTATACTATACCGACCGTGCCACGATTTTTCGGCAATCGATTCCTGAATTTCTTCTGGATCAGGATTTCCCTGGTGTTGATCACATCCCGAACAAGTATGAATGACCACACCGTGAGCCGATTTCTGACCGAGAGCGTCATTAGCGACTGGCGAACCATCGGCCACCACCACCACCTGGTTATTACGAAAAAGTGGTCAGATCCCAGATAATCTCCCCCCAACTACAATCCCTATAAGTTTAATAAAAGAATTAATTACTCACATCTATTTTCGCCACCGAGCTGTCATTTAGAGAAGCATCTTCTTCAACATGAACGACCATCGCGACTTCAGCCATTAGACTGAAGCGGTTCTGGCCGGTTCCGGCTATATATATAGTACCAGCCATAATCCGTTAACGTAATTACTATTTGCAAATGACTGAAGACAATTCGTTTGTTTCAAATAAAATAATGTCATAAATACTTTCTTCGTGCTTATTACTATCAGTTTATTTTGATCACAACTTTATTATATGGAGAACGGTCAAAGAACATGAAGCACTATATTTTAAGGCTGCTATCTCCTGCGATAACTACAGTGAGTCGGTTGTCGATCTAACCAATCAGCGTGCAGGAAAGTTGGCGCCTAGTGACATTTGAAGGTCAAATTATTCATTCATAAGTAATCACGAGTGTTCCACGACTGATCGGTTAGTTATACAACTAGTGATCTGTGAAGGATAGATCACTACACTTGAAACAGTTGTTTTGAATGTGTGATGAACCGAAATACTTATATAAACAACTAGCAGTTTTAATAAATAAATATCCAGGATTTAGATTATAGACCTAAGACACACAGATTTCTAAATATCTTCTAATCATGTCACAATATTTTACTAAATTAATCTATTTACTATAGTATATGACATCATTATTATTAATATTGATGTCACGGTATAGTACAAATAGTAATATTAGTAATAGTTGTACTAGATAAGTTTATAAAATGTAGAATCTATCATTATTAAACTGGTAGTGAAAGACAGACTGATAGACATCAATCATATTTCGCCAAGGAGTTCAGATAAAACTAGATATTGCGACATCCCAATCATACACACATGCATACACACACAAACACACATGATGCAAAGAACATGAGTGGATAATTATATCACTAACGTGATTGGTTTGAGTCAAATATCAGACGAACTATTTACGTAGGCTGCGCTATGTAAGATATATAACTAGACTTTGGGCTCTGAGCCAAAACACGCCGACAGCAAGCTGTTACTATAAAAGTGTGTGTGTGTGTAAACACAAACAATTATTAACAAAATAAAATTTATATAGATTAGAATTATTACTATTATCAGTTTGGCCTCATGGGTAGAGTATCGGACTATTTACCCATTGTTATGGTCATGCTATGCGGGAGGTTCGAATCCCGGTCGTGGGACTATAGTACTAACTATAGTAGATGGGTGGGTGGTTTTCAACCAATCATAGCCAGACAACTGACAAGGTTTTATTCACTGAATATGCCATACATTGTAAATTTTAAATTTAGTTCCCTAGGTGAAGCTGTAAATTACAATCCATATATACGTCTCCATAATTTGAGGTTGCAAGCCACGTAAAAAATAACTGCCATTTCCGCCATTATTATTATTATTAAGAGTCACATCCCGATGAAGATAATGCATGGCATTGGCTATATAGTTCCTGTCTCTCACTACGCTGCGCCACTCCAGTGAACCAACAAAAGAAAATGGCACTTATCAGTTGCATGAACACTCCCTTATCAGAAGTCAAAGTATCCACGGCTCACGCACGAACACATGTATAATTTAACTTAAAAAGTAATCCAGAAATTACAAATCGTTCTCTCAATCGCTTTTTGGAACTGGAAAAATCAGGCCCCAAAACAGAGAAAATATGTCTTATATGTGACGTTTATGAATAATCCTTGTGATATGCCAAGTAATTAAGTGTAATATGGTTATATGGTGTTGTAAGATATGCACTATTTGAAGTTTTCTAATCAATTCTCATGATGTATATCTTTTTTTTCTGATATTTTGGAAAATCCCTCTATCATGGGGCTATCCAACCATGTAGCAAACTTACACAAATTACATATACACACTGAATAGATTCAATAAAAGCTAATTCCGTCACTGTACAATTAAAGCTGGCCAATGTACTTGATACTATAGGTGGCGCTATAGGTAGAGTTCAGTTATGAGAAACTCTACGGCTTAAATCAAAGAGAAATATTATGAAAAGTGAACATGCACACACATCTAATATTTGAAAGAAAGTGATATCTTATTGAGGTATTGTCCCGAGGTAGTTAATTATAGATAACTAACCTCATTATCTTTATTATAGAATCCACTAAATGTGTTTAATGTTGTCATCAATTAACAATGACTCTACTGTGATATGTGACATAAGTCAATTTAGGACAAAAACATTCAGTTGCCATTTGAAATAAAACATCCATCAGACAGTAATACTGTGGGGGTCAGATATGGGGTCAATTACATTTGTCAATTTCAATTCCACCTCAAATTGATCAATTCATATTCAATTCCAGATTTTTCTATTCCAATTCCGTTTTCCTCCCCCAACTCTTTTTGCCTAATACTTTTACCACGAGTAGGACTCCAGTATGCTCTCCGAGTAGTTTATATTCCAAGTAGGATTGTCATGGAAGAAATATTTCTGAATTAAAAAATTATTTGGTAAATTAATTTGTGGATTAATTTGTTTGGGCCCGTAGTAAACATTGAACGGGGGTAAATTCCTAAATAGCAATATCTCTATATAGATTACAGGTATGCTATGTGGTGGTGTCACAGTGTTGTGGACGGAGCCCACGATATCCAGACCATTTTAATTGGTTAAATGATCACTTGGGGTGCCACAGTCGGTGTGCATATCTGATATATATATATATATATATAAAAAGAACCAAAGTTCTGGATCATTATGGCTCCAGTATATTGGTAACACCACATGTAAGTGTTAAGATTGTAAAATTGGTAAATTAATTTCTGGATCTAATTTCTTTGTAGGAAACTTCAATTCCAATTAAAAATTTCTCAATTCCAATTTTCTCATTTCCAATTCCATTTTTGTTGTAAATAATCAATTACAATTCCGGAATTGACCACTAGGAGTTGTATCTATGTAGAAGTTTTAATATATGTTAACAAAACTTCACTGTGTTCAGAACTACTTACCTAGGGTTGTCACACAGCCTCCTCGGCTTTCCCATTCTGTCCCACTCCTGAAATCTCTTCACTGGCTACCTGTTCAATCTTGCATCATTTTCAAAGTCGGTACCACAGAAATCCTTCCGAGCATCAGCTCCCAGGCTGTGGAACGAGTTGCCAAACCGCATTAAACTCGCAGCAAGTAAAGACATATTTTGTAAGGTTCTTGAACTCATTTATTTAAATTGTGGTATTTATAATTTTAAACCAGTTTATTACGTATGAAGTGTATTTGAGCTATACGAGCTCAGAATATGTTTTAATTAGGTTTTAAAACGCCTTAGAGCAATTAAAGTTGAATAAGGCGCTATATAAAATATTATTATTATTTTATTACACCATTGCCTATCGAACTCTTTCTTCTGGAGAACCTTCATATCTATTGTCCATTCTTTCTCTAGCATCCAAGCCCAGAGAGCTCCGTTCATCTGATTTTCACTTGTTGTCTGTTCGCAGGGTTAAAACTCATACTGGAACTCGTGCTTTTTCAGTTGCTGTCCCCTACTCTTTGGAATTCACTCTCTGAACATGTTAAGTCACCAAATAGCATAATTTCTTTCCGTCATCATTTAAAAACTCACCTTTTCAGACTCGCTTATCCGTCCTTAGTTTCCACTCCATCTGATCATTTGTTGATGAACTTTTATTGTACCTGAACTATGAGTTTGCCCAATCCCTGTACTAGGTGCGCCACTGAGATCAATTCTTTTTGAGGATATTGGCACAATAGAAGTTTGTAATTATTATCTTCCTGTGGGCACACACACAGAGAGAGAGAGAGAGAAAGAGAGTGAGATCCAATAGAGAACCACAGTGAGACACATTGTTAAAATAACTGTCATTTATTATACCAAAAAATACATGCATCGATTTCTACAAAGATGATATTACAATTACGTTTATTACGCAACGTGACATGGTCGTCCTCACAAAGTAAACATTCATAAAAAATAACTGAAGTTCGACAACAACGTCTATCAAAATATGGAAAAATATAGTTTGGAACAATGTGAGAAATAGAGATCAAGATCAAATCAAATGCTCATCTAAATACTGTGGTCCACAAAACCAAACACTGACAGATTGTCAGGTGTAACAATGGCACAATAAAAAAGGTTTATTTAACGCCAGAGATTACAAAAAGCCTTCTATTAAACCCACACAAAAATATAATTTGCTCATGCAACAACAATTCCATACAAATAATGCAAAAATCAGTTTATGCATCAACAGATTACCGGATATGTGGCGTACTGATATATTACTCAACTTAACAGTTTATCAGCAGCTGTCCATATTAAGAAGCTGTATAAAGAGGTGACGGGACTGGAATGTCCAACACGTTAATTCCAAACACCAACAGCAGTAATTACGTATATAATATAAATGTGACAGCAGTGATTTAATACAATAACGGTTAGTTAATACATTATACTGGTCTACTGGAGCTGCCATCGTATATGGCATCCAACAGGAATCGCATAAAATACATGTTCTCGTTTATGGCTGTCATATCTGTTAGCTGCGTTAATACTAATTATACGTGATTACATACTGTCTGGGGCTATAGGATTATTACATAAAGTAATGCTGCCTAAATATGTGTGTGTGTGTGTGTGTGTGTGTGTGTGTGTGTGTGTGTGTGTGTGTGTAAACCTACTGGCAAGTATATATTACAGATAATATAGGATATAGCTATAGACCTAGCTATAACGATTGATATATATATGCGCGTGCAAATAACTGAATATTAATATAGATTACAAAGACTCAGATCTGTTTCCCACTGTCAGACACAAATTACCACCAAACAGTTGACATGAAAGGTTAAAACTTTACATAAAATGTAACAAACATGATCTCCACCAAATCTACAATCATCTACGGAACATTACCGTCACCTTCTTTATCATTAACATTTAACATACGCCTTATAAACGGCCGTTTAAAACAAGTAACAATCTCCATCACAGTATGTGTACTGGCGAGAAATATGCCAATAATTCATGCTTCAGAGCATGGTGTGTGACATAATCATATATATATATATATATATAGTGATAGTGGACATCACAGTGTAACCTGGACATATTTCTCAAGACAACAGATATTCTGGATAAGACAAGAACCTGGTCTGATGGTGCCATCTAATGTCAAGTGATCAAAGAATATAGATGATGGTTGATATTTTACGGCCACTCTTGTCCGCTTGATGGCTAAATGGCTCGATCAAAGAATACAGACTGACTGGTTACACTGATGTTTACCTAATAGACACACCCCAATTCAATATCATTTTCCGACCAAACTTTTCGGCTTCGAGTAATACAATTGAGCTAACTTTAAAGCGAAGCACTTCGTAAAATTAGTAATTTATTACATCAGTCATGCCATACGAGGAATAAGACAAAAAACTATAATTTTACCATTCATATATAAATAATACTGTAAAAGTGCTAATTTCTTTATTTCGATAAAATCCTGTTTTAACCGGTCTGGAGCTATCATTGAATAATATGATAAAACAAAATGCCAAAAACTTAATAATAAGATGGAACAAGGAGATAACATTAATCATAATTACAGTGGGTTGTCCTGGGAGTGGAGGGGGGAAGGTGGATGCAATAAAGTAAAGCTGTTAGCCCAAAGTAAAATATGCTTAGAACAGAAGAGCTAAATGTAGCTAATACACAGCTTACTATTAAACAAACACATAAGATACCATTAGGAGAGTACTTGTTGCTGGGATATCTTCTTTTGTTATATAACTCTATTGATACAACAGTATATGTGAAATAAACATTATATTACAAAACAATTATATCGTGATAATTACTAGCATGTTATTGTTGTATAGATGTAGATATGGTTTAGTCCATGTCAAATTCTGTACTTCTATCAAATATGTCGGAACACTGTACACAGAGATACAACATGTCAATAACTGTACCTGCACCGATCACATATAACATCCCTTTGTAAACTTTCACCACGAGTGATATCAGCTTTTCTAAATTTTCTCAGGTCTGCCAATCAAAACAGGCTTTCCTAACATCCAACAGTAAAAACAAGACTCGAGCCTAGAACCTCTATTAGAAAATCAGGTCTTGATCAAAAGCTCTAACTATTAAACAGATCTCTCATAAAGTGATATGTCATGCTATCACATAAACAGTAATGTACAACACACATATGACATGTGATATATATATATATATATATATATATATATATACACACACACACACACATATTGTAATATGCCACTGCTGTATTACATGAGACAGTATTTCTTTTGAATCATTAATACTTTGTATTGGTCTAGACAGCTATCACCTTTAATTACTAACTAAAAAGGCAACAATTGGCATTCTGATGTAAACATGATAGAAAAAATTAATATAAAATTATCCCATTTTTTCTGGAGTTTTTAAAATACAGATTACACTGATGATATGTTATAATAGATCAAAGACACTACAATGTAGAGATACACTATGAGACATAATCATTATAAACAGGTAAATAATACACCATTGATCAGTCAACATGATGCTATGCACACACACACAGAGACACGCGCACACACACACACTAGTATTTAAAGATTAAAACTGTACATTTGTATGGCAGTGAAAACATCAGCCAACATCACATCCTAGTTATTCAATAACATAAATCTCACTTTAAACATTATGTGAAATTATTCCAGTAATATATAAATTCAAACAAAAGCCACATTTATTTTTTTAATACTATTTCAATATCCACTCTGCAAGATAACGCAAAGTATCAAATCTGATTGACACATGTCAATCAGACATTTAATCCCTCACAATACGAAGTTCACACAACTGACCTCTTACACCAAGAGACAAATAAGCTTTCAGCTTCTTATAACAACACACACACATGTGCACGCACACAAACAACTTATATATAATGACCAATTTGTGATTGACATTTAGTGATTATAATATATAACAATCATAATGTAAGCTGCCTGTAAAAGGCCAACAACGTGGCCATCAATCATCATAGAACAATGTTTACCTCAAACTGATCATATATCAATAGATATTGACATAATAGATACAAATATCATCATATTTAGGTGGTGATGATGATGATGATGATAGGCTTTGGTATAAAATAACATCAGTTTACACGATCATTACAATGGATTCCCAAAGTGCATGAAAAATGTGCACGTAATGTTTATCTAACATCATCACAGCCTCGTAACACATACACACACCCACACACCAAAGTTAAAACAACAACACACCCAACTATAAAACTGAACAATTCAGATATAAACGGATATCACATCTCAATAAACATCATCTTCAGAATGGAAGTGTTATCACTGTTAGTCGACAATAGTGGCTTATCTCAAATGTGTGTGGGGGGGGGCGTAAAGAGTAAAATAAAGCCACAAATATCAAAATATTTCTCTACGTTAATATCTATATTTTGTCACTAGCAGGGCCTACTTCTCTTAACACCTTTCTTCACACCGGTGTTATCGACGTCACCAGGTGGCAGTATGTGAGCACAGTACTGTCTACTGTAGCTAACATCATCGGCATACTGTTTTTTATCCACTGCATGGTCGGCGTGTTGAAGGTTTGGTAGATCATGAGCTGCAACATCTTTTGTTTGTTTGGTACAATCTACAGTAGACTGTCCATTGGATGACCTATACTCTGTCATGGAGACCATTGCAGGGACGTTTATCACGGGTACATTTAAGTAGTTGCCATTACTTCCCAGTGAAGTGTCATACGAGATGTTAGATGTGGTTGTACTTGGGCTGGCCCTATTTACTTGGGACTGGGCATGACCATGGACACCAATCATGGCTGCGGATGTTATAGATGGGTTTGCCTTGTTTGTGAGCACTGAGCTCGTCAAAGTGTCAATCGCTTTTGGGGAGTGACTCAAAGCTGGCACAATTCTTTGAAATGGTTGCTGTTGCTGCTGTTGGCTCGTCATGGAGGACATGTGGTGTTGCTTAGCCCTAAGATGTGTCGCAGTATTTGTGGCTGGTTCTCGGAAAGAATTCGTGTTTGATAATGGCTTGAATGTCTCTGTTGTGTGACTGACGCCAGCCATAAGAAGTTTACTTTGCTCCTGAAGATTACTCAACGAGTCAACAAAATGATGCTCTTTAAAACCGTCTCCATTCAGTGGCTGATGTGACTTTGGCTGACAGCTGGTACTAGACACTGATGGCTTACAAGCTGACACCTGTAGATAGGTACTAACAATCGCATGTTGGCTAGATGTCGTCTTCTGACTATTGCTACAAGATGAGGGCTCATACAATTCTCTAAAATGATTGCCAGATATCGGTCTGTATGGGTCCTGTATTGTGCTACTTGTGGCAATAGACAAACACTGCTGACTATTGGTAAAGTGGACTGGTGAACTCGATATGGCAGTTCTATCAGTTGGAGGCTGGCTGATCAGTTTATTACTATTATGGGATGGTATGCTAACACTTGTACTGGAGCTGGCATTGTTATAGCCAGCTGTTGAATCCTGATGTACACCGCCTTGTGCCAGTCTCTGGAAGCACATATTCTGATTAGTGATGATGGAAGATGATTCTGTTGGTACGTTACAGTCACCTAATGCGTTCCTACCATTTACATTATTAATCAATGAAGGAAGGACAGTTTGCTTCATATCTGTTCCAGGTATGGTGGATGATGAACATCCAGCATCCATGTTATCCACCGATGAATCTGATGTATTGAGGTTAATGGAGTCAGAAGATAGGGAGGACATTGATATGTCACCATCTTCTGTAAACCACGGATCTCGAAGAATCTCAACAATTGTTGCTCTTTTTCTCTGGTCAAATATTAACATTTTCTGAAAAGAAGAAAATAAACACAATGACCAGTTGGGAGAAATAACAAATTGTTTTTGAACAGGATTGCCGAAGTACTAGATAAGATGAAAGTTTTGGTTTTAAATGGGATATTCATAGACTTGGAAATATATCCTTCACGTACACACAAACCTCACACTAAGATAACACAAATTCCACAAGTTATATACCTCAAGAAGTTGTGCAGCTTGTACATCAATGTTTGGTATGTGATTTCTCAGTGGCTGCTTTGGTACATCTTTAAAGGATGACCTCGGCAATGAACAGGAAGTAGGCCACTCATCAGCAGGTGGAAGGCCCATCAAACTAGTAGTAACCATAGTGACAGATGTAAATAATCAGCATTTTATTTTACTCTCATTTACTAATAAAGAATCATCTTACGGGAAAGGTCCACTTTTATTTCAGATTTTCAGGACTAAACAAGCATCAGCAAAGAATAATTACAGAACAAAAAGTATTAATGAATATTACTGTATACTTGATCCAAACAAACTGAAATTTTACTGAAATGACTAAAGAAATCCATATCATGAAATTCCTGATGAAAATTATTTTATACTCAAAGCATTGTAGTACGAAGCATCAACTAAGTGGTAGTTATTAGGCTGAGCTCGGGGCCAGATAAGGTCATGAAGATAACAACATTGATCCTTGTGCTCGTTGATATCACAGCATATGGCTTTTCTCTTTCCTGCCATAATCTGGCTTTCAAGTAAGCCACGCTTTCCAATAATTTGGAATATTTAATTATATCTATGATGTCATGTATAGTTTGTGAGTATTATTATCAGATCTGGGTTACTTTTAAGAACATTATTATACATTCTATTAAAAATAACTCGAACAGGTCTTTTAATGGTTAGATAGGAGCATAAACATCATATATTAGTAATAATCACAACAAGATCTGTCCTTTATGACATATGATACATGTATTAGACAATAAACAACACTGTATTAAAATAGTTGGAGGGTCATTGTATAACACATATATTATATCACGTCATCTTTCACAAAACTAAATATCCTCCTTGGGGAAGTCAGTGATTGTTTTGTTTCACTACCATGCTGCTGTCACATCTGACATATAGTCAATGACTCCTTAGAGAAGGAGATGATAAGGTCATATTTATGGATGAAACATCCCACATTCAAAGGTAACATTGGGATGTCTGCAGTACAAAATGTTGCCAAATTGGAAAAAAAAACTCTCACATAGATCTATAAACTTTATCTTCCACAAAATAATATCTGTATAAAATATCTCATGAGGGTTTGTGGTTGAGATTGTAAGGAATTGTACTCGAATCTTCAGATAATAATTCAGAACAAACTACAGCTTACCTAAACTCAAACTAACAACCTTAAAATGTCTGAATACCAGAAATGACACAGAATAAATACTTCTCTGTTTTCTGTTAGGATACATTTAACATGCCATGACCACACAATTAAAACATCAAGAAACAAATTAAAAACAGTTCAAAATGACTGATGATGATGATAAAAGATTATTCTTTTATCATCCCAAGCAAACACACCCCAATAGCATACTGTCAGAAAAACGTTAGTATTTACTCACTTAAATATCTTGCACAACTGGTCAATTTCTGAAGTACCTTGAAAGAGCGGCCTGTAACATAAGAAATAGGCACATGCAAACTAGGGACTGTCAAAATAATCACACTCGGGAGGTGGACGAGCCATTAATATAGGCATCAAACCAAATGTGCCAGCAAAAACAAACAAACCATAGCATGGTTTTGTCAACAAAAAAGCAATATTATTAACAACAAACAGGCAATTTACAGCATTATTAAAACAAATTATCAGGAAAAACACCGAACAAACAACAATACAAATTCATGCAAACTAATGAGGTTCTTGATTTCTGAAAACAGAAAAACAGAAATAATCAAGTATTTTGTAGAAACAAAAAATAAAGATTATGAAAAAGATGTATGACATATTACTTGGGAGTGATTGAATTAAATAAATACACTCACTGACATTAGATCTATCTATAATACATATATTATAACCATAAACATACAGCCACAAAACCCCTACAGGTCATTACATTAACGGGTGTCCGATCAAAATTTGGTTTGGGCAAGTGAAAACAATCCCCCATTTGTCCAGTGGGGCAAGTGGGAGATTTCCTATCATTTAACAATAAAATTAACACTCATCCCACAGCCCACGGTGACTGCCAGGCATCAAAGGCATGATCTTTGTTTACTTTTCAACTTGGCGGCCTGTCAGCTTCTGCATTGCCACTGGCCCACATGTGACTTAGTTAATCAGGTCTATCAGTATATTTAGGAACATGAGCAATGCTACCTAACTACTAGTGTTATATTTAACAGCCAATCTTGGAACGATATTAAGCAACATTGTGGCACTGTTGTCTTGGAGTCGTAGCTCAGTGACAGTAAGATGGTGCATTAGCAATTAGGCTTGGGACGGTTTGGCTTTACAGCCACCAATAATAGCCTGCAAGCTACTGCCATCAAGTGAGAATGCAAACAAACAGAGCAAAATAAGAAAGATAATGATCAAACTTCAATAAAAACAAAAATTTCTCTTATATGCTATACAAGTATAAATAATTGTTAATTTATAAAACAAATTGTACAAAAAAAATTTGCAAAAGATAGGGCAAGTGAACTTTGGGTCATAGTAATGGATTTTGGGGTTAATTTAATGGCCTGCCCTGGAACATAATATACCACCTACATTTCTCAACGGATTTAAACAAATCATAGACTTTTATCAAAATTCTCATGGAATTAACAGAAATCCTCTACATAGCAGAGATTTCTCATTGCTGGTCTTCATGTACTTCTTACTGCTATTGATATACAAAATATTCCTCAAACCCAAGACACAAGTAGCCTGGCCCTGAAAATTCTAAACACACCAACACACACAAACATACATAATGGGAAAACTTTCCTAAACACTATAATACCAGGGTCTACTATAAATAGTACAATGTTTATTTACTCAACCAAACATACTGCTACTAAAAGCTTAATTAACAGTTTCTCACCTATCCTGGTCGGTTATGGTGTGTGTTAAAGAACAATGTTATTTAACATTTTGTACATGATATGTTTATGTCTGAAATATGTTTTAATTAGAAAACTATCTACACTCATAAAACACCATATGAAGAAAAAAATATATTAACTAACATGTAATTAGCTTTGTTATTAAATACAGATACTTGGTCTCACAAATTCATCATAACAGCTTGGCAATGATCATAACAAAGCACGTATTATCACTCAATACTGATGTTAATATTTTATTTTGTATTTTTATATTCAGGCAAATATTCAAATATTTGAGGTGCAAGGACTATCATATCATGTTACATAGAATATTGAAACTGCACCATACAAAGTTCTCTCTCACTCTTGCTTATATACTGCAATACTTCATTTACACAAATTAGTATTTTTATATTTTTCAATCCGATATGTATCAGTCAGACTCAGTATAATATGTTCAAAGCATCACAATATGACAGTTGGTGCTAGCATGTATAATTATTGTATAAACCAAAAAGAAAACATCAAAATATATCACTCAAAACACATGATTACAACTGTTAAAACAAATCACCATCAGAATAAGGTCAAAAGGTCAAGGTGATTCAGCTTGAGGATGTTCCCTCATCAGTGATACTCTTACACTAGATGATGATTGATGTTTTACGGCCACTTTTGTGCACAAGGTAGACTAAATGGGCCAAGCGATCTCCGAAGTTAATGAAGCCAAGTCAATGATGAAACAACCTTCAGATATGCCCATGCCGAGATTTGAACCCGGCTAGTAGTGATCTGTGGTCCAACACGGTACCGTTAAACACGGAGGCGCCCAGACTCTTAAACTAGAACTAAATTAGTTGATACTTATCTAACACAAGAAAATTAAAGATTTATAACCATACTCACTTTCTTAGATAAAGTTCAGCGAGAATTGCTCCACAGCTCCAGATGTCAACAGCTGAGCAGTAGGAATCCTGCAACAATACCTCTGGAGACCTGTAGTATAGTGTCACCACCTGGTGAAAGATACAGCCATTAATTATATAAATACTTGCAGAGGTGTGTCATATCTTATGTTTCTAATAGATAAAATGGGGACTGTTACATCAATATCATTTTTATATGTAAATTGAATGATACCATGAACATATCTACTAAATACAAATTTCTTTTCCAGATTACTTTCTGTATGACATGACTGAACCCTGTTTAATTTACTGTTCACACCAATTGTTGCTATAGTGAGTATACATTGAACATCTGACAAGGTTATAACACAACATATTTTAATAATTTATCCTAAAGATTAAAATTACCTTTTTTTTAAATTTTGCTATGTGTCTTCATGAGAGAAACTAGACTACTGCAGGATGGCAGATTACGTCAAGTTTTGGTGGTTTATAGCCACTTGTGTGCACAGATTAGGCTAATTGTGCTAAAAGTCCTCCAATGAAGGGAAGTGAAAGACGAAACATATTTCTGACTTAGCATGGCTGGACTTTGAACCAAGGTGCTATAGATATCTGATCAACCTCACTACCAGTTTGGCAATGGAAGCACTCCAAAACAATTGGAAGGAGAAAGTACTTTAAAAATAATTATCATAGGTGAAATGTGAACCACATTTTAAAAGTAAAAGTGAAGTAAAAACATCTCTTATCACAGCTAAAGGTGATGGGAAGTGTTTCTTTTCTTCTTCTCTCTTTTAACACACACACACACACACACACACACACACACACTTGTTTACAAAGTTATCTGAGATCAGACGGCTCTCTTCTGTGATTTTAATCTCACTCTATTGAGTCTATTTACATCCTAGCTGGATCATAAGAAAATATATCAATAATACTAGCATTATCATTATTGGACCATATTTTTCAAAATTCTATCATCATTGTTTACTAATAAAGTCCTACTCCATATGCTTTGTTTCACTCTAATGATGATGTCACACCCAAAATGGATCACACGAGAACTCATGAAAACCAGGATGTATTTTGGTCTTTTAACAATAAACAATACTAGAAATGACACAAACTGAAGTTGATAGCAGCATACCTTTTAATTTGACATAAGTTTATACCAATTTCAAAATCATTTTTCATGACCTGTAACACAAGTAATGATCTGTTAAGTTTCAATAAGAGTTGATCTTCACAATATCTAACTCTAACGCTGAAACTGAATGACATAAAGATGTTCTCAAATTAAAACACAAACAACAAGTGATCTTTATAAAACTATTATTTCCAGACAGGAACAAATAGAAATAATCTTGTATTGTGGTCTGCTACCAACGAATGAGCTGAATAGGACAATAAATAGTATAATTAATAATATTTGACCTGGTTATCAGTGCCACCTGGTGATTAAAATGAGCTTCATAAAAGGTTGTCAGTCAACAGATGGAGCTCTACCACACGACACAAGTACACATAAAATGGAATGAAAATGTTACAAAGTATGGTACTATAAAATCTGACTTTGGAAAGTCTGAAAATGTGGGAATAGAGCCATATATCCATAACGCTTCATCTATTTGGAGCAACAAGTCATATTTAAAAGGAAAACAAAAGCGCTACATATTATTGGAAAATGATCTGATAGTTAGACATTATTTTATAATTATCAGTACTACTCTTCACTTATTGAATCAGATACAGTGGAAATTTAGGAAACTTAGGAGGGATAAACAAGTCTGAAAAGGTGAATTTTCAAATGATGACAGAAATAAACTATGCTATTTGATGACTTAACATGGAGCAAGTTCCAAACAGTAGGGACAACAACTGAAAAAGGAAGAGTGCCAGCAATCAGTTCTAACCCTGGGAACAGTTAGCAGGTGAAAACCAGATGACTGAAGCCCTCTGGATGTTTTTTGATACAAACAAGGCTTTTAATAATCCAGTCTTCTATGATAAGAAGACAAATTAAGACTTGTATAGATTGATTTATAAGCTAATGACACACAGTTTTATCTATCACTGTATGTTGACAATGGATCAAAGTTTTTCTCTTCTTTTGAGGATGTTGGAACATTTTATTGGTGATATTTGCCTGTTATGAAACTTGATGTTTATAAAACAGATAATACTTATTTGACTTACACACTAATGAACCTTTCATTATATCAAGTGGATCAAATATAAAATCTAGAGATTATTTTTGACAAATGTATTAATATTAATAAACACGTCACATCAGTAGGCCGAAGTGCCTACTATCATTTTAAGAACATTCACTATCTAAACACGAACAATAAGGTATCTCAAATATCATGTTTCCAACTGAAAAACATCATAAAAAATAACAATGTCCTATCATCTAAATACCTCAACAGACTGGTGTATACTTTATGACTGATAATTATATTCTTAGATTGACTAGCTGTTGATACCCACACACATGTTAGAGGTACTGATAGTCTTTCTCTTTAAATGCAAATAAAGATATAACTGTTGCAAACAGTTTTTTTATTTCACAGAATCTGATGCCAATTTTCAAATATTACAGTTAACATTTACCACCAATGAGAACTGAGGGTTACCGAGTACATACCACTGTGGTAAGAGCCATATGGAATGAGTAAATTCTGGCCAGTCCAAAGTCGGCGATCTTCACACATCCCTGGCTTGATATGAGGATGTTCTGCGGTTTGAGGTCTCGATGAATGATACGATTTGTGTGCAGGAAGTCAACGCCATTCAATATCTGATGCATGATATCCTACAATAATAAAAACATGAGAAGTGTGCATTATTTGTTTATACTTCAAATGTCATAACTACAGTAATAGGTGGAAATAGTAAATGTCATAAAATTGATTAAAACTTTCTGTCTATCTAAATTAGACACTCATTCTTATAGATCCGATGAAACCACAGTCATTAGAATTGGATAGCTATTGGAGAAATCACTAAATTAATGGTTGAAGCAGACCAGTTCTAAACGAACTGAGTTTTTTGGGGGGAAATGTACGAGTCAGGGCATGACATCAGAGGTTTCAAACCCAGCTGCGAAAAACATTGAAGTTAGCCCGAATTGACACTTTTATTGGAATAATTATGAGCAACATCAACGTCAGAGCTTCAACTACAAATCATTCAGAAGCGTATCAATTTGAAAACTGTATCACTATCTTCCCTTGAATAATCACAGGAATGCCTTATATGGCTCCGGATAACTGTTAAAGATCTGTATTTATAATATCCATGCCTTATCTTGGATTCTTATTGAAATTGTGTTTTGTTGGAATTGCCACAATTATCAGTTTCACATTCCATAACTCTATATATATATATATATATATATATATATCTCACAAGAGGTCTATTAAAACAAGACAAGAAATCCTAGATATAGTTAGCTATAATGAAAGTAAAATGAATCTGGTTTACTCTGCTCTATAATGCAGCTAATGTGTGGTCCACATGTGATGTCAGCAGGAATTGGCATTATCAAGAAGTATAAAAACACAAGTTAAAATAGTCTTTAAATAAACTATTGCCATTTATTTAATGCATTGTATGACATAAACGAAACAGTGAAATATTTGGCTTTGAAAACGTGTCCTTTAACAAATCATATTTTATTGATTGTACCTTTCCTGGATACCTTTCCTGTATACAAGATATTTTAAATTCATCCTCACCTTAATATTATCAGGATTAAGACCACAGGAAGGTGACTTCTCCAGATATTGAGCAAGATCTTGGGCCATGTGTTCAAATACGAGCATCAGCTTCATCTCCTGGTGAGTCAGCCGACCCGTCCACACATCTAACAGCCTACAGACATAGAAAAGGATAATGTATAAAAGTTATTTGGTTGGTTTATTAACCTCAATATCAGTCACATCAAGGATACATGGCTGAGGGGGGAGAGATTTCAGGAAAACAACTTACAAAGACGGATGTAATCCAGATTGAAATGGAAAAATCTTGGGTTCGCAGCACAATACTATAACTGTTGTGCTACTGAAACGCACAATAATAAAAGCAGTTTGATCAGGATTAGATTGCTTTATCCACGATTCCTCATCCCCATGAATCAACACATTATTACTGTCCATAGACAACATCCTTTATAAAAATTAAATAACACTTATCCAGGGCTAGAATTGATGAGAATCAACATTGATTCTCACAAATTGATTTTGCAAGATTCAAGAGAATCAACTTGTATTCATGTTAGATTCCCGCTTCAAAAAAATCCCACATCATTGTCAGAATCATTAATGTCAGATTCATTTAAACAAATTTCATCATCTGTAGATCTAGATGGAACTGTACAAGGTTCTGTATGATACACAGTAGATTCCCCAACTTTTAGTAATTTATACTGAATATTCAATTAATTTTGCACAAATCACCGTTGATTCGCACAACAAAAAATTTATTCAATTCGAAATTCTAGCCATGCTTATCTACCCAATATACACGAACATCAGTGTATTTTGTTTGGGATATGAACAGAGTATTCTCCAATATTTAAAAAACCTCCCCACTGCACAACAATTATTTATCATCAGCCAGCATCAAAGACAAAATAATAACAATCAGTTCACCTAATGATGTTTGGGTGTTCAAACTTCTCCAACTGCTGAAGCATGGCTATTTCTCGTATCGTGCTCATTGGCATTCCCTCCTCGGATCGTGTCAGTATGCGGATCTCCTTCAGCGCCACAAACCTGCCCTGATTCTTTATGTCACGTGCCTTATAGACAGTTCCATAGGCTCCCTTGCCGATCTCAGCCTCAATCTCATAGGCATGTTGTTGAGCATCACTCTTATTAAACAAGGCCATCTTCTTTGGTGACTGGCAGCTGACAGGAAGTTCTAAAATTTCTGGTGTCTACTTAAACATCTCAGCGTGTCAACCTATAAAGAGAGACATGGAATAAACAATATGTTTATCACATCATTTGTTCAGCCCAAAATAAACTGTTTGTTGGAGAATAATTAGATATGATAGTTTTTGAGAGTTGATGATGGATATTGTTAGCATATAAAGTAACTGATATACAATTACACTTTGAGAAACATTCCAGACTTAGAAATAATAGCCAAACAAACACCAGACTACACAACTGATAAACATAAAAGTATTACAGTTGTGGTGACTACGTCAATCTGTATGACCATTAGGGATGTGACCATTAATTAAGGTTCACAGTATTCGAGGTTTTAGTACTTTGGTTCAATTCACGGTTTTTCAATTTGGCCAACCGAGGTGCATTTTGATTTTTTTAAATGGCATGTTACTCTTCTGAAGTGTGCACTCAGACGATGATGGCAGAAAATTGGTCAGTGCTGATTTCTGATGACCTGTGGGTTTCAGCCAATCACAGAGCTTGATGCCGAAGCAATGATATTTGCATGGGCTATCCAAGATCAAACCATGTCAAGGGTAATGGAAATGGAAGTCTCCTCTTAAGTTCTTTATTTCATATGTGGGCTTAACTAATAACTAAAGCTAAGTTAGGTATATCTTCATGAAGTAATTTTTATGTTTCTGCTATTTCTTTTTACTAAAGTTAGTACTTCTAACTAGTGTATTAATATTCTTGTGTCTAGACTAAACGTATTTTTGAATTTTAACACTTTCAAGTTAGTCAGCAAGAATCTACTTTATCCTGCAGTAGTGAGGTTGCTCCTCCTCTGATAAACCAGCCATCTCTATCTGGCTTTCCTATCACTGAGCAACTAGTTAGGGAGGAAGATAGCCCTGAACCCATTCCTTTTCATATGGAAGTAGAACAACATCTGCATGGGTGGAATCTGATTCAAACGATTCATATGTTGATGAACCAAAGCCAATAAAGTAACATGGACCACAATCAATGCACCAATGTCACGATCAGTTCAGGTGATGAGGTTAAACAGATACCTCCAGCTTACATGATCACATATGCAACAAAATCGGAAAGATCCCTGCTTGACCAACTCTAATCAGAAGCAGCTGTCAAGACAATCACTGGAGACTTCAAGTCCGCCATGTAGCAGACATTGAGGGTGCTCCTCCTGGAAGTAGATTTATGTGGCAGCACGATGTTGTATATGTTATATATCCTGTCAATATTATAAATATGATGTATTTGTTACATGTCTGGTATTTTTGATAGTGTATATATATGATGGGTATTTTACATGATCGGGATAAATTAAACACAATCGTCATATATTGATATTCTTTAATGTGATGAATAAATCCACACATTCCATCGTGCAAATCTATACTTTTGTGTTGGTTATATTATTTAATGTTATGAATAAATCCTCATTTTACCAAAATAAATTATAAAAACGGATGCAACTTTCATTTCTAGATTTCAATTTGGTTTCTACATTCTATTGATCAATTCTGCATTTCCTTTTCAACATTTCAGCTTTTTGTTTTGCAATCAATAAAAAAAGTCCTTGGTGGCCAGTCATCTTGTGTCAATGCTAAAGTGTTAATCTGAGGTTGAGATAGTGGTTGATCAATCTGATGCAGTTTACAAGATGCTAAGAACAATGTTGTTGTTTGTTGAGTTATAAACCCCTAAAAATGTCAACGTTTATTTGCTTGAGAACCTAAGTAATTCGAATTTATATAAAACTACACGTCATGAAGGAAAATATGGAGGACCGATCCTAATGGAGTGTGTGACTAAACAAAACACTCACTCAATCCACTTTAGGCATATGTTGTTTATGGCAGTATTTGTTCAGATTATAGAATGATGCTATGTGGAATTCAATTTTGGGACATATTTTATTTTTAATTTACATCAACGATCTGGAAAATAGTTCAAATAAATTAAAATTTATATTGTTTTAGCTTATGATACGGATGTATTCTATGCTGGCAAAAGTATAACAGAAGTTAATTATGTGCTTAACAATGAATTAATGCAAATGAGTCGATGGTTTAAAGTTAACAAATTATCTCTGAATACCAATAAAACAAATCACATGCGTTTCCATAACGAGCCTCATCTGATTGATTGTAATCCCAAGATTGATGAATTAGAAGTCAACAGAGTACGAGTCACTAAATTCCTAGGAGTATTGGTAGATGAAAAATTGTCATGATCTAATTATATTAATGCTGTTTGTCTAAATGTCTCAAAAAATATTTATGTTATTTATAAAGTCAAACACATGCTTGAAAATAACCACTTATATACGTTATACTGCTCATTAATACTTCCCTACTTAAGTTATGCATGTGAGATATGGGGAAATACAAGTATCAATTTCATACTTTGATGCTATTATAAAAGAAAGCAATCCATCATATCATACCCATTGATTGTTGGTTCTATACAAGTGTTTGAAATTTTTAGATATTGAAAAATGTAAAACCTTCATTATAATCTAAAAAGCCAAAAATAACAAGTTACCTAACAATCTACAAAATAATGTCCAGAACAATAGAAGAAATACATTCATATGGTACCAGGTCTAGTAAATAAGCTAATTTTAATGTAAATTTTTTTAAGATGAAAAGAAAGTTAACGTCAATTAGTATTATGGGTGTTAAATTATGGAACCAATTAGATTAACAATTGATTAAATTTTGCTGGAATTTTTTTAATTTTATTATCAGTTATAAATATCATCGGCTATTAGACAGAGAGTGAGAAATATGATTTATATTTAAACATTAAATTTAATGGTCACTGGGCTTATAAAAACAATGTGCATAATGGAAACTTAATTCAAATATTGCCATTTTTTTATTTGCCATCTAACCACAGGCACATAATTGGTTACAACTGTAACTGTGGGCTTCTGTCGATCTCGGCACACATAACTCCAAGCGGGTTAACAGTAAAATAGTTCATATCATAATGTCAGTGGGCCTAGATCGACATGAGTCTCATCAATATATGCTACATTAAAGTGTTTAATGTAAATACATTTTTGGATGCCGCCGAACTCAGCCCACCAGAGCATTTTTCAACCAGGGGATTAGGTGCATGAATGGGTACATTATGCACAGTACTGTTATGTTTCATCTGTTCTGTGGAATATATATATATTCACTAACAAATATCAAACCAGTTTGAACTTCCATGGTGTATCACTAATTATGCCGCTTTTAAAATCATGCTTAATTTTTAGCCCCGTTTGAACCCTGATAACTTTTTGCCTGTGTGAAATGGAAGGCACATTCCTTAAACTCCATGGTTGGGAATGACACGTGGGCTGCCCTCCAAATAGAGTTCTTGTGTCAAGGGCCATCCGCTGTCTTTGGTTATGTGGCAGCATAGCCAATAGTTCACAAAATATCGCTGGACACTGCTGTGGTGGTGGGTTTGGCAATCTCGGAGGACTTGACCGAGTTGCCGGACACTGATGTGGCGGGAGGGTCGTCAATCTCAGATAATTAGAAAGCATAAAAGCATGTAGACATTCGTGTAACATTTTATTTGTGTACACAAACACACATATATTTAATTATGCCAGCCATTTAATTATACATAACAATACATAGGAGTACCACTTTAACAACCAAATAGGTGGACCGAGATCAATGTCAGTTACTACTGATTACTGAAGTGAAGGAACCAAAGATTTACTCCAAATGAAACAAGTTTTAACCTATTAATATTTGGAGCATGAGTTTTTTCATACATGAAGTGATACAGAATTATTTAAAAAATGTTACTTGTCAACTTAGAATAGATCTTGATCTATCATCTAGACCTATCAATTTAAAAAACTGACTTAGACTTGTATTGCTATTCTCCAGTTTAGTCTAGTCGAACACCGACTATTAATAATAATTATTATTTAGTTAACAAAGTATAAATATAGATTCACATGAGAGTAGGGAGTAAAGGGTTAACTCTTAAGTTGTATAGTGAGTAGAGGGTCTAACTGTTAAGTTGTCGGAGTTATTGGAACACGCTACTCAGACTCTGGATGAGCGATATTAAGATAATTACGAGAATACAGTTTTATAAGAAACTGATCATTCGCAATCAAATTATAATTCACATTAAACTTAATACTTTACCTGCCCCGAAATCCTGCAGGCAAAACAACCCACTTTCCGCTTAAAAAATAAACAAAAAATACGACAGATATTTAAAACTTTACATGAAGTCCGCCATACAAAATTGCTACACATAGACAAATGAAAATGCGGACTACAAGCCATAGAGTGTTTGCAAGGTATAGGGGAAAGTATTGACACCGTATTTTAGCCAAATAATAGAATAAACATAGTTACAGTTGTGTGTGTATATATATATATATATATATATATATATATATATATATATACACACACACAATTGTAAGTGTTCGAATTAGTATTGAAGAGAATATGTTTATAAAAAACCCATTTATCAGCTCTATTTTTGACATATATTTAGATACAAAATCAGCTATAGATTCTTCTAGCACAATGAAAATAACCTTTTATAATTAATGATTAGTTTGGTATAATAAATTACATAATTTGATTTTAAATACCAGAAGCTTATAAGTTTTTTTAATACTTTATAGTTCACTTAAACGGCGTTCTTTTCCTGAATGAGTATAAAACACCAAATTGGGTATAACTGATTGCCAGTATTTTCAGTCTGCTTAAAAACAATTTCACTCCACAGAAATCACTCTATTGAAAGTTGACAACGACATATCACTAAACACAAGAAAGGTTAAATATAACATTAACACTATTAAATTTATCTGCAGTTTTTGACACTATATTGATTATTCTGTTCTTCTAGATCGTCTCTCTGATTGGTATGGCATATAGGGCACACCATTTTGGATCCGCTCATTCTTAACAAATAGCTAGGTCTCAATCAATCAAGATAAAAAAATATTCTTCAGAGGCAGAGCCCATGTTTTGCAGTGTTCCCTAAGGCTTTGTTCTTGGCCGGCTGCTGTTTGGGGGAAATCCCCAGGCTGTCGCTTATTCGGCACCACAGCCTCTATGTTGGAGTGGTTGAGAAACCCCTCCCCCACCACTCACAGGGGAGCAGTACGAAAAGATGGAGGCGAAATACCCTGAGGATGGTCACTTCCAGAGTGTTTACGTCCCCCTTTATTTTAAATAATTCAGTAGAGACGTCAGCGCCATTTAACGTGGTCAGCCACCTACGATGTTGTGAGCCTAGAAATTAATCTCTGGAAAAGTTTCAACCTCTTGCGGGGTTCGAACGTGTGACCGTTGGTACCAACTGCCGGGTGCTTAACCGCTAGGCCACCGGAGCTCACTTGGACGGCTGCTGCTTACTCTGTAAGCTATCTTAATTATTCACACCCACAAATTAGGCCATCATTTATATGCAGATGACACCCAAGTATATACATCTTTATCTACATCAAACACATATATTTCTCTTACACAGCTATAGGTAATTATAACTGTCTCAGTGATATCTTTGGTTGGATGACAAACAATTATAGGCTTAATTAGGCTCAATGCGAACAAAACATATTTCATCATTATATAAGGTATGCATCCTGACAATGCAGCAAACATATTCGTTTCTTCCTTAGTGCCCATTGTTAATCATAGCATCACACACTGTACGTAATCTTGGTGTTACATTTGATAGCGATTTTAATTTCAGAAAACATATTTCTCTAACATGCAGTGGCGTATCTAATATGTGGCACGCGCCCTGGGCGTCATTTGAAGGGGTGCCACTGACTGGTATTTTTGAGCTGATTTTATGGTAAAGTTATCTGAAAGAAGGTGTCAGATATTCGGAAAGGTGCGCAATTTCAGTGCTTGCCATGGGCGCTATTTTCCGCAGATCTATACACCCCTGCTGACATATGTCGCTGCTGATTCTATCATATTCGTGACCTTTGCCATATTCGGCGCTATATTTCTCTTTCAGTCGCCAAAACCATTGCTACATCACACATTACTAGTAGGTTTAATTACTGCAACTCTCTTCTTTAAACTATCGCATCCAAGGATATTCTAAAACTTCAATGTGTTCAGAATTACTTAGCTCGGCTTTCTTATTCTTTGCACTCATGAAATCAGACAATTGGCTACAGCTGTTCAATCTCGCATCATTTTCAAACCCTGTTTCATTTCCCAACAAACTCTTTCTTCCAGAGAACCTTCGTATCTATGTTCCATGCTTTCCCTAACACCCAAGACCAGAGTGTTCCCTTCATCTGGTTTTTACTTGTTGTCTGTACCCAGGGTTAAAACCCATGCTGGGACTCGTGCTTTATCAGTTGCTGTCCCAACTGTTTGGAACTCACTCCATGAACAGGTTAAGTCACCAAATATGTTTACACTTCATCCGATCACTGAGCTCGATTCTCTTCGAGGATATTGGCGCTATAGAAATTCATTATTATTATTACACACACACGTGTACAGATATATATATATATATATATATATATATATATATATATATATTAAAAGCTCACTCGTCAATACCCAAATATAAGCCAGTCAATCTAGCTCATTTTAGGGCTTGACCCACCACAAATTGCAAAAGAAACAATTCCACCTGTATTCATTCAGGAATGACTCCCTAAACACCATATTAAAAATCAAATAATATATTTTTAAAGTGCATACTGGGAAATGTGCTCATTAGCATTATATAACGTCAAACTGCTGTCACGAAATCGATGTTAGTGTTTCTTCTTAATCACTGATTTATGCTAAAAGAAACGCTCCTCCTTACTTATATTTCATCTCTGTAATGTTAAACGTGACCCATCTTCAATATTCATTGCCAAGTATTAGAGGTGATTTGTTTTATATTTCCTGCATTGGCCCTCCATATATATTACATACACCCTGCTGCTATTATGTTTAGGTACACATACACAAAAGCACAATGGTCATCTTAGAACGGTGCAACAGAACTGTTTATTCTCAAGATACATAGACCGATGTGTACATTCATGGCAGTCGGCCACTACAACATATGATTGTTTATAAGTAGCATACATTACAGCTGCCATCTTTGTTTTAATTAAGTTTAAGACAATAACAATAGTTGATTCAAAAGAATTTCCTAAATATGTAACACGAAACAGGTTTTCTTCCAAATGTGAAATGCTACGATGCATCTCATTTGTTTATAGATGCCACACGGGTATGTGTTATCCCAATTATATCACTTTACAGAGAATAACACAGGTATTTAATTATTACATCTGAAGCATGTACGTGGCAGGCTTCATCACTTGAAACTGATGTGGGGTGCCAACTTGGTATTTATCACCTGACCGTGTAGAACTATGTCATTCTTTCAAGAAGTTTTATTTAAATACATGCTTTAGTGTTAAATGACCACATGATTTGTCTTATATTCAGATTTTTTGGATCAATATGGATAATCGAGTTGCAAGTGAAATGGACCTGCTGACCTGTGAACATTCTGAAACTATTGCTAAAACTTCAGAGATTTGTTTGGCTGCTTTCAATGCCTGCATGCGCTCAGGTGAATAGTGCCATGGGCAAGGCTCGGCAAAAGCGGGATACGAAAGACACGTATAAACCTCTGGACGCACTTACGCAATAGGATCCTTTTGACGCATCGCGGCCTTATAAATGGGATAACAGCCGACGAAAGTGTGAATGCAGTCAAGGCACATCAGGTTGGGCAAGGCATTCTTGAATCCATGATCGGTGAAAATGTCCAGGAGTAATCGTTTAAAAGGAAATCTCAAGCAGTCACGTTAGGTTCAAAAACAGCAGTTACGATTAAGAATGAAAAAGTACAAGTCGATCCCCAACTTTTGTTTCAGAGATTGAGCGTCATTTCTAACAGTAAAGACAATCCGGCCACCGCATTCGAGTACGAGTTGTATAGGTTTCCAGCAGCACTTTTGGAATCTCCAGTTATAAAGCACCTCTTGCAGATCCAATGTGGGAGATTGTGAAAGCTGCTCAGCCCGAATCCATTCCCAAATCTGGTGCGTTACTTCAGCAGTTACCTTGGCCACGCGAGAAAAGCTTTTGGGACCTTTGTAAAATGTATGTTGATTATGTTTCCTGGAAATATGGTACGCCAACAATCGTTTTCGATGGATATGAGCCCTCAATAAAGGATGCGACGCACATACGACGTACAGGAGGTTGTGCGGGGACAATTGTCATCTTAATCGGACAAACAATCCTCTGTATTAAGAAGGAAAACTTCTTTTAAAACAAGAAGAACAAGAAGCGTTTCCTCAAAATGCTCAGTAATATGTTAGAAATAGCTGGATGTACAATAATTCACGCGGAGGTTGATGCAGATGCAATGATAGTTGATGCAGCTATTGAATCTGCAAAACCAATCAATACTGTCCTTGTTGGTGACGGCAACCGATTTACTGGTACTGCTATGTCACCATGCGGATATCAACTCAAATGACATCTTCTTTAGACCAGAGCCCAAGGCAAATTCCACCAAAAAGATGATCTGAACAGTTTGCGTTACAAACGATATTGTGATAAGGTGAAAAGGGTTCGAAAGCCTTTGCCCCATACATCAGCTACTGCTAGATATCATAGCTTGAGAGTACTCTTCCGAATTCAGGAGTGGAAAGGAGATGTGTCGGCTCTTGAGCCATCCCAGAGAGGCTGGAAAGAAGTTAGGGAACAGTTGTTGCCAAACACAACAGAGATGTTCAACTGCTTGAGATGTTCAGATGCGAGTGTAAAACAGGGTTCAGCACACTTCGATGCACATGTTTGAGGTATGGCCTTCTCTGTTCTTCTGCCTCTAGCAACTGTGAGGGTCTTAGCTACACAAATATTGAAATACTTGTAATGAGTGATATTGACAATGAAGAGGACAAGAAAAGGGTTCAGTTTATAGGTCGTCAGTAATTGTGAAAATGTGAACGTTCCCATTACCAATGCAACATCACAAATGCTAAATAAATAGCTAATTAAGCTACCTTTACCCTGAAAACAATGACTAAATGATTATTTACCAGTTTGTGAGTGACTAAAACAATTAAATGCTATATAATATATTTATACGCATCTATATGCTGTGTCTAGAAAGTTCTATTACTAGTTCTCATTTCAATCGGCTATTGTTGTTGGCAATTTGCATATTACCCATGATGCAATGCTTTTTATTGTCTTAAAACCATATTCACCAAAATTACAATTGACCCGAAAATCGTCAAATATTGGTGACTAATTTGCATATTATCCATGATGCAACACATTTTCTCATGTTAAGAATGGTTTAATTGATTTTCTGGATACTGAAAACATATGATTAGACAACGTGATTGACTTATTCGGATGATTTTTGACAAAAGTAATTGTTTCCCTATATTTGGCTACTAATTAGCACATTTGACCCTTTCCCCTATTGAGAATCCTTGAGATTTTTAATATGGTGTTTAGGGGGTCATTCCTGGATGAATGCAGGGGGAATCGTTTCTTTTGTAATTTGTGGTGGATTAAGCTGCTAATTTGACTGGCCTATACTCCATATTGCCATGCAGTTGCTCCGTTAATCGTAAAAATGCATATTTATCAACTAAAACATAATTAATAGTATATGTCCTGATATTTTTGCCCTTTCGGGGAGACAAATATCTGTAACGAGTATATGAATGAATGACTTCCCCCCCCCCCCACCTAATTGTTCGGAGAAGAGAAGCTTACATGGTTCATACAGAGATACAAACTGATCCAAATATCTGAGTCATAGATTGATGTGACGAAAAATAACAGTCCGGTTGTGACGTCATGAGTGAATTCGCAGCAACAAGCATAACAAAAAACGGGTGTTTTCACCGGGAGTGAGTCATACCAGTGTGTAGACTATTGTTCTATAATTTAAAAAATTTGTACGAGTCATTTAAATAGCACACGGACATACAATATTGCATCTCTATCGAACTTAATAATTAATTCAGAATTCATTATTTCTTTTCGTATTAAATGCTCTATATACATATCTGTTAGACTAACACTTATCTGTTAATCATTTAGCTATTATATTAATAATTACGATATCGGCATTAATTCGGTCAACATGTATTATAGGTGTATCATATTTCTAATCTCTGGTCAGGATGTCATCATTATCATAATTTCGTTAACTGAGCGACCATATAGTGTCATTATCTCTTTGACAGCTGTATGTATGTTAATAACAGTTATCTGTACTTAGCTATTACTTCTCTAATCATACGAGATTTTCACATTTTGTCTTTAATGGCAACGTATATTATTTAGGTTTAATAATTAAAGTCCTCGGTCTGGCCTTCCTGTTTATTCTTAACATTTATAGTATAGATCTATATTCAGTGTAGCAACCTCCCAATAAGGAGTCTGACGTCACCCCAGTTTTTAAATCCCGGACACTTTCACAGTTTTGACAGTAACACGTACACAACAGCCTGGAATGTATTGAACCACTCACAGTATTTAAGCTCTATATATATATATATATATATATATATAGTGGTTTGTTTTCGGATTCGCAATGTGTACTCATTTATATAAGAAACGAGACAGACTATGTGTGTGCGTCCGTGCACGTGTGAAAGAAACGGTGTGTGCGTGAAAATATCCATTTGCAACTCTGTCATGACGCCTAAGGAAAACAAAGGAATCATGGTATTATTTTCTCTTAATTGTTATCACCCCAGGAATAATAGTGACACATAACGTTAACGGATGAGGCCTAAATTAAAGGCAATGATCCAGAATCTTGTAATATATATATATATACTGGATTATGTTAATATTTTGTCATATTGACTACAGAATATCATCATCAATGTTCTCCTGAACATGTACAATATAACCTATATCCCGAGAGGGTCATTAGATATAATTAGATTAAATTATGATCATGCATTACTCATACCTCGTAATCTGTCAACCTCCGAGAAACAGCTCATAGTCATGTTGGTTTTCCGCCAAATCAGACTCTCTAAAACCAGCCTTACTCTTTACATGCTTCATCTGTACGAACTTCACCATCTGCATACGCAGTAGGTGCGTCATCTCGGGGAGAAAGTAACTAAAATACATGTTTGGTAGTGCTTAATACTTGCATGGGATCAACATCTGTAAATATTTTAATTTCCATATTCACACTTTGATCAAAGTTGAAATAAATATCAACAAATAAACTACCCACGGGTAGGTTCTTCATTCCTGCCAACACACACACAGGTTTCAAGTAGACAGCTTTTCTTTGATACGGGTGAGCACAGATTTTAGCGAGCCGATCATCACATTGCAGTTGTCACTTGCAAACCCGACAACATTCTGCTACGTACGGAATCTCGAGGAGTTTCAGCGAGTCATCGAATATCATTTCGCTGGTGCCGCCATATTACAGACTGGCATGTCCAGGATTCTGGTCTTTAATTGCTGCTGTTGATATATATACACTCGAAACAGAGAATGGCCAAACGCTTGTCATGTTTCAGGTCATTACTTTCTTCTATCATAATAGAAAACGGATCAGTTTCAGATCACTCAACAACTCTGCTACAGACACAGGGTGCAATGAGAACTCGTTTGAATTGGCTAACCCATTGCTGTTGAAATTTGCTGTATATTTGGAGTTTCATTTCCTGCTGGTGGAGACAAACACTCATTATCTTCCATGAATTATCTGTTCAAACTACAAAATAAATAGTCAAACTCAAAAATGATAACTACAAACTTCTAGATATAGATTAAATACGCCTTGCTAAGAAAAGTCGGATGATCGATGTTATCTCAATCTATGTCGCAATCTGGTACGCCAGTAAATTGGTACGCATTTACCACAGTTTCGTAGGTAAAAAATTAGAAAACCGTAAGGTTTTTTAATTACGCCTGTAATTTGAGTAATAGTCGTAATTTGAGTAATAAAACACGGTCTGATTACCGGGCACATCGATGCAAACTCAAGACGAGTAAATTTAATCAATGTTAAATTTAAGCTATATGGAACATGGTTGGGGCCGATGAACTCATGTAGATGTTTTGACTTACTCTGTACTCTTAAGTGCATCCATTACTATGCTACTATATGTACTATGTCGGTGATCTAATTACTATGCAATTTCTGTCTATAAGTCATTTATAACTTATAGCTGAGAGACGCCAAACAATTACACCATTGCGGTACTAACCTCAGCAGTACTCTGACAAAACATGAGGTAAACACGCCTTTGAGGACTGTCCGGAATAATGTTTCAAAGGAGATTGTTTTGTGGATCACCTGACCATGTCACAATAAGGTTATTGTTTCAAATCTAGCACACATGCACATCTAATGTGAAGGTTAGTTCCATAATCCTGTGGTGAATCAGGCGTGTATAAATTTGAATTCATTCACAACGATTTCTTGTGAAGCAACCTTACATTTGGGATCAAATACTAATTTGAGTCTTGTGATTGTAAAGGGACAACTTGAGATTTATATCGTCATCTTGTCTCCCAATGATACAAATTGATGGGTATTTATTCACATCCCAATTAGTTATGGTTGAAGTAAATGCAGACACACCAAGATTACATTAAACTTTGTGAAGAATCTCAAGGTAAACATTATTAATGCATATCAATCTTATCTAATTAACAAGTATATTAATACTTTAGTAACGCTCTTTTTATTGTTTCCTTTTTCAAGTAAAAAAAAATTGCATATGTTTAAACAGCATATTTATAACATGCTACATGCAGATTATTGAAATTTTCAGGAAATTATCTTAAATAAGTCTTTATACATTCACTTGTGCATATTGATAGCTATATTCGAAAGGCCGTAACAAATCAACAACAAACGATGCAGTTGTTTAATATTAAACAACCAAGTTCATCAATCAACACCCACTCATTTGTAATGTTTATTGTTGGAAGTTTTATGCTACCTGCTATTGTCGAAAACTCACAAAAAACAGCTGAAACAGACTTTTTGGTCGATGAAGTCATTCATCAGAGTAACATGTCAAGTGATTTTCAACTGACCTATGCATTCCATTATTCTTGCATGCAGAGCAGTGCTAGGTTGCCATCTGTCAGACAACATTCACCATCATGTACGAGGAAGAGGTCACCAGCTTTATTATCACAAGATTAGCCGCATTGTCAAATAAGATAGACAGTCAACTTTCATCATCACATGCAATAAAGCCATAATTATGTGAGCTGATGGTCGATAATGAGTGTACATTACAGGCATTTACTACATGAAGTTTGTACGGTCTCATGCCAAAGACACATTTTTCTGTGTACGTACACACGGAACAATCTGTATAGGAGTTAATTATACCACTGTTTTTATCACCTAAAGCCAACTTAACATGCTTGAGTAATCATCATCGAAAAATAAACTTGTACTTTTAAATTTACTCCTACTCGAGTACACTTTGATAAGAATTTTTAAAAACTGCTATGATACTAGAATATGTTCCTATGCACCCAGTAAACCCAATTATAAAACCTTTTGATGCCCCCTCATAGGGATTATGATAATTTATGGCCACTTTTGTGCACTTGGTAGGCTAAATGGGCTGAGTGACTTTTGTGGTATCCTCACTGGGACAAAGCACCCCTATTTCTGAATATCTACGGACAAAATAAATTAATCCGTGACCAAGGCCAATGTGCACCAAGTCTTTGGAAGTGCCATGGTTTATCAGAGACTTGGTTGTTTGTCTCCTACAAACCAAGTCAACTGACCAACAAAATAATACCATATTTACCCAAACCAAGGTTATTATAATATTAATCTACACACTCAGGTGTATTGTTTTACTATATTCTATGATGTGTCATGTTATAAAATCACAATCTTTTAATGTTAATATGGATCCTTAATGACATTAAAAGCTTTTAATTCTCAAAGAGTTAGAAAGTATCTGCTTCAAAATATTAAATTTTGTATCAACGAATGACATAAAAAGTATCCGACCAAATCTCTAAAATAAAATCTGTAATATTAAATAACTCAAAACCTACCAATCACCAACATAAATCATTGCCCTGAAAACATACAACTAACTTTATTTGTGAGCCTTAACTTTCTGGAATGAGAAAGGAAAGGGAGATCTGTAAGTATAAAGAACAACTAACAAGTCATGATGTTACAGAAGGCTTTAATACGTCCTTATAAATACAATAAAAGCCAAACATGATGACATAGTATCTGAACTCCAACAAATCACCCCCCTCTTGATCTGTCACACCAACGAGGGACCATTTCAATGATCCAAGGTGATAAAACCCCCTTTTCCAATAGCCAGCAGGTATAACTATTCCTTCTTTTTGGGGAAAATTAGTCGCCACAAAGGAATTGATACAGCTACCGCAGCTGTAGCTGAGATGAAGAGTGTGAAGTTGTAGAGTATTGCATCACGCATCCCAAACAGCCTCCATACAAGAACATCTGGATTTTTCTATGGAAAGAAAGCAAGAAAATTAGTACCAGGAAATAAAGACAACTGAAGTGTCAGTAGATGCTTCATTAACAAATGTAAACAAGTATGAGATTATAATAAAAGTCAATAATCACACCATTATATGCAGAATTATCATTTGCCTTCAGACACTGATGATCATAGACTAATGACTAATCAAATACCCTGTTGCATATTGATGTCACAGAGATAGGTGTCCGTCAAAGATGACGAACCCCCAAGATGACTCAATAAACACTATTCTGAACAATGTTGATAATAATTTCTCAGAAAATCTGTAGATTGGTGTTCGTTTTGACACATTTGTAACTTGATGATAAATCTGTAGTTAAAGATCTGTAACCTTTTTACATAAGAACAGTCTAGATCAGACAATGTCTATTGTCAGTTTATGACTCCCAATACTTTACAATTCATCATTCTAAAGTATACTTCAAACCTGTACATGTTTGGGATTACTCCTCTTTAAATTCATCTAGTTTAGGTTTGAGAAAAAGAAAGCCATTTACAATATGAAAGGGATGAATCTTGATATTTGTAAGTTTTTTGTGTGGAAAGAAGTAGACTACCAAGTATTGTACACCCAACTCAGGTGTACAGAATTGCTGTCATAATTTCTTTAACCAAAATTTGTTCCGTATAACAGCCAACCCCGATCTGTTTTGATTAAATAGTGCTTCCATCAGTTAAAACCACCGATTTGAAAAAGGTCAGAAAGTGACTTCATTTTAAGCAGAGGTAATCTGTGTCTATGGACTTGTGAATATACAAACAAATAAGACATGCTTAACAAAACGAATATGGACGGTCAGAACATAATTTTTAGGTATACATCAATATACAATATCACAAGATCAAAGTAAGATTACATAGGATAAATATTAACACCATAGTTAATTTCCACTTACATAGGCCAGCTTCTGTATTTTCAATACTTTTTCATAACCTTTGCTGGCTGGGATGACACCCTTAGGACCAGGGCCAAGAGGTTCTGCAGTTGTGGCCTTCCTGACTGAGGTATTGAAGCCTCGTACAGCCAATCGACTCAAATTCTGAAATGTCCATTAAAACAAAATCATGCATCGACTGTTTTTTTAAATCGTAAATTATAATCTTCCTGAGTTTACATATATAAATTAATTCAACAAAATACTTACATGGTCACATTTTTCTCCATATACATAAATATTTTAATAAGAAGTTTGATGACCTTGACTAAAGGGACTGATAAATAAACACTAAATGATTAATTAAGTTGATAATTTGTTTCTATTCTGATCAAATTAAAAATATTTGTATAGAACACAACCAACAAGTTTGATGTTTAAAAAATAAAGCTTGCTGTGCTAGTATGATTTATACTTTAAAGGTCCAATTGGCTGGTACATATTGTTAACTTGTTTCACATTTTCCATTTGTAATAATCTATTTTTATACATCTGAAACTGGGCTAGGATAAGCTGAAAAGTATGTTATTAACAGTTTGTACTTCAAAAGAATGCTATATTACTATAACATACAAAGCTCAGAACTTCCAAAACTACTGATATGTAATAGCAAAAATAATCAAAGATCTTAAAACACTTGATCTTCATTTTGAATATATATTTGAATTTTAAGAATAAACATTGATCTAATAGTGTACAATTTTTATCCTATTTATTGCAAGTTAGATAAATTATTCTGTAACCTTATAAATTATGATCTCCAGATGTTGTTTATTTGTACAGGCACCAACATCTCATATTTCTTGTAACTTATTTCCCTTAAAATGCATTACTGTCGGTATTATAGATTATGTAAATCTATACATTATGCTTCATCTTCTGAACAATGCAAACAAATCTCCTGTGATTAAAAGGGATAATCCACCTTTTTCATCTAAAACAGCTATACTCACAAATATCATAAATAATGTCAAAACGTGTAAACGATCACCCACATATTAAATAGGACAGTTTAAAGTGCTGATTAATCCACTTTTAATGGCCCATGTGCACCACCATATTGAAGCTAGACAGATAACGGAAGCTCCTGAATGCTGATGCTACTTCAGTATATCTGGTTGACCTGATGTCTGTAGAGCCCATAGAAAGCATGTAAATAAGTGTGAGCAAAGAATTATTCCAGAACTAAATGGCAATATCTTGTTAAAATTAGGTCATCAATGACATACAACCATATCAGTTTAAGCCAGAAGGAATGTTACAAAAGGAAGATGATTCAAAAGGGCTCAGAAATTAATGCTCAACAGAAACTATAATCTGTGTCAGTCTTAGAGAGCACCCATGGGACGTTAGAGCATCTCAGTTTTCTCCTTCCCGTCCTCGAATCTGGCTTCCAGTGCAGCTGTAATGGTGACCCTCCAGTAATTGGTATTATTTCACTATATCTATGATATCAGGTATATTTGTGATTATTATTGTGGAATTTTTGGTTACTGTTCTAAGCATTACATTTAAAAAAAAAAATTCTGAGGGTGGACTGCCCCTTTAACTTCAGGTGGTGATCATTATAATTTTCTTTCATTTCACTTTCTAGTATTTTTAAAACATGCAATATGATATTGAAGACGGTTACATAATTAATTTGTTTTGACAATTTTTTATAAGCTATCGAACATTTCTATTAATTATATACTAATACTGATTTGACTGCGTCCCCTACATAACCTATTAATGGTAAAAACTTGTACTCTTACTGTATTTGAAATTCATATTACTCAAGGATACTAATATAACCAAATCAGTTTTAATTTAAGTAAATTGGAATACCAAATATTGTAAAACAAACTACTATCAGTGAACTTCAAAGAAGGCCCTTTATTTAGCAAATCACTTCCCATATGTAAGCTAAATACAACTTTATTGAGATATTAATCTCCAATGCCTAAAATTACAAACAATCTGTTTATGCTCATCTAGAGAAGTTCCGAGTATAAATGGAGTAAATTTTTTCACCTGTAATTTAATTAATCAATGACAATTTCTCTGAATATTACTTGGATAACATCATTTTAAAGTGGGGTGAAATCATTTAACACAGGCGATCCATATAATTTAGGACAAGTTCAATGACATGCCGCAGAATAAGCAATAAACTATGATATTCATGTCTGGTGGCAATTAAATTAACTGAAATCTTACGCATGAAGAGCTTTACATAAATCAAATTAAGCATTAATCAACACATGACAGTAAATAGATTCTTAATCACAAGGTACTACAAGATTTTTAGTCGGGATCAAAGTGATATTTGAAAGGACAATTAATGAATGAGTGGTAGAAAAATACGAGATCGAACCGAAAAACCAGATAAATATATTTTCCGTAGTTACTACGTAATTAAAACTAAAAGTTAACGTAACAAACGATTAAATAAATAATAACTTACTGTCTAATAATGTAAAACGTGCGTATATTTTAGCGACGTGACTCCATGAACGTTAAGTCCATGACAGTCTAGCTTGAAAGACGGAAGGTCAGATCGTATAAATGTGATCTCTTCCAATTTATCTAGATAAAAAAATAACACCGGGAAGCCTTCATTCCAAATAATATCTAAATTATTAATCTTCTCATATTTACCTGGATGGGACGCATGGTTATTGGCGACTTGTTACCGAAATGACCAACTTGACCGACAAACGTCTTCTACAACCGCACTGACAAGCGGAAGTAAGGGATTACTAAACACTACATGATAACCTAATAAACATTCGAAAAGACCCAAATGTATATATACCATACCGAATGTCCCATATAAATAACTTATTCAAATTTAGATAATGTATTTGCTGATTCATAAAAAACACGCTGTATGAATATGAGCTAACATAACAACGATAACAATAATAACAATAACAACAAAATGCACATGTAAAACACAAGAAAATGAAAAATTGCAGGAACATATTTCTATTAGTAAATCACATGCAAGTTTATGCTCCATAAATGTTATATTAGTCAAACAGATGCTATACTGAATAATAGTTTAATGAAATTCCTGTAAATATTAGTGTAAATATAATATAATTTGCATAGATATAGAAAATTTTATTACAAATTCAGAGTAACTAGACCAAATAATGATCGATTTATACAAATATTATATAATTATTATATTTATTGATATAGACTATTTTACATTTAGATCTAAGTTCAGATAATTGTAAGAACATAATACTTTTGTGACTTTTTAAAATTAAACTTGTACATAATACATTACATATTTTATTCAATATTTATTTTAAATTAATGTGACAGGGAAAGGTTTTCCAAATTAGTCAAAATGTCAGTGTTGTTTATTAAAATCAATTTCAGCCAAAGATATTATTTGTTGTCCCTAGAAATAAAGTTACAGTGGTTTTAAAACTTGCTTTGCTAGCAGCTTACACCCTACAGCTTTAATCGGGAATCTTCGGAAAAGTTCGGAATGTGACGTCATGTTTGACAAACAAAGATACCAAACACTCTACGTAGCCTTGAGAGTTTCAGACTCACAGAAGATGCCATTTCAACCATATTCGACAAACTGGGTAATGCTAACCCCACACGAATCAGTAGTTTTATGGAGAAACTGAACAGAAAACGGGTATGTATGAGCGATAATAGGGTAATCTTGGAAGCAAATTTTTTACCTAGGCCTAGTCAAAGCTTTTTATAGCTGTGTATTGTAGACACTATTATACTGTTAAACTAGACTAGTAGGTGTTCCGGGCGCCTCCGTGTTCCAGCGTGTTAATTCGAATCTCGACGTGGGCATATCTGAAGGGTACGTGCTTCATCTTTGACTTCACTTCATTACCCGAGGAAGTCGCTCGGCCTATTTAGTCTACTAAATGCACAAAAGTTGTGGTAAAACACCAATTATCATCATTATCTAGTAGGTTTTCCACCGGGGGCGGCACATTCATGTATAGGCCACATATGGGAGAGACCCATGCGGCACAGATGGCTTCTCTAGATCCACGTCTGCACTTGCTGTAGCTAATTCATCACAATTAATACTGTCTGTGACCTTTTTTTCGCGAGTGGTTGAAAGCTGTAGGGCTTGATATCCCTGAAAATGTCAAAACATTTGTCGGAATGTGACGTTTTATCTGTCAACTGGTCAGAACGCTTGTAAACCGTCAAGTATGGTAAGAATTCTTTTACCTATTTTGCACCATTTTAATGGAAATATATACTAGCTGGTGGTGTGAGTCATTTTCAGCAGTTCATTGTGGTAGTGGACTTGATAGGGAATAAAATAATTGTTTGTTATGTAATACTTACTTCGAAATGTGAAATTTCTTTTCCCTTCACCTTTAAAATATACATATATTTATTAGTTTGATCCAACTTCATTAAATATCTATTATACGAACATATGAAATTTTTTAAATTCATATGGAGCATATATGTGGGCTCTGTTTTTGTTGCTTGTACATGTTGGTTAAGGAGTTCAAATTAATTAATGGTTTAATTTAGAGGTAAACATTATCTTAATCGGTCATTATATGCATGCACTGCAGGATGAAGGCACAATCATGCCCCATTTGCCTCATTTTTTAAAATAATAATTATAGTCCTATTTGTATCGAATGAATATTGAAAGAAAAAGCTTGGTTTGTTTACCAAGGTTGACCGTCAACTTTTATAAAGATACAGATTGACCGCCAATCTTGGTAAACAAATAGGTTGACCGTAAATCTCGGTAAATAGACAACAACAATCGTATACTACAGCCTGGTTTCTATTACTCGTTTCTTTTAAAGTAGATCACTGTGCATCTGCAGATTACAGCATGCTGCCGATGCGCGGGTAACTTTAGTGTTTTGGTTAAAATAAATTATATATAGAAATATATTTGTCACCATTTTGTGCAGATTCATGCGAGCATTGAAATCTAATCATACTAAATACTAGGGTATTGTACGTCATGTTAAAAAAGATGTTCCAAAAATAACAATTCAGACCAAATATCTACATATTAAACTATAGGCCTATAGAAGTCACAGGTTAATATTTCACCTAACATGAGATTAAGCATTTTTGTTTATTGGTTCATAAATGATTAAAAACAAAACTTAACATAGACATAATTAATTAACTTACAAAATATACCCGTTTGATTGAATATTCTGCTCTCTCTCTCTCTCTCTCTCTCTCTCTCTCTGTGTGTATGTATGTGTGTATGTTAGCAAAAATACATATGGTGCCTATTTATTATATGTTCCGTTGAATTTTTCAACAAAATATGTATATACAGCTGGATAGTGTATAATTAGTTTTACCTGATTCTTATTTTCGTGAAATATAAATGTACAGGAAATTAAAACAAATTGATAAACTTTGATGATGATTCTATTTTTAGATTTAAGTAATAATTTTTCAAATATTTATTATGCGTGACAAAAATACCAGCTAGGAGCGACCGACTACGAATGTTGTACACACGTCTATATTCTATTTACTGCACAGAAACCTTTTTATTTAAATGGACTGGCGACTAATACAAAAGATTACAAGTTTTTGTTAATAATTTTATAACGTTCACACCTTTCTTGGCAATTGTATCAACAATGTCAGACCCAACTCATGCAGGCTTCCTTCAAGATGTCAATATAGCATACACGCTATGTTATTGATGGCAGACAATAAATTAATTCATATATGAGCTCATTTTGATTTTAGGGAAGCTGTTCTGTGATCGAGTTGGGATATCACGAATACTTTTTTCTTGACTTCATCCACTAGGGCTTTGTCGGTTATATATGTAATCCGGCGGTTAGATAGATAAAGTAAAATAATATTGATCCTAGACTTTTCTTTACACAATTAGAGTACAGACATTTGAACATGAGGCTATGCATAAAAACTGGACAAACAAAGATCTAGGCTTGATATGAGTCGTGCATACTTCAGTCGAATAATATTGTTGCTAGGTTCCAAAAATCCGTTGCATCGGTTTTCGCGCACAGTTTTAAAGATTTTAGATTATCGTGGGATAATTGTATTATACTGGGTCGGAATTTACGCCAGTAGTCCAGCCTGTAGGATGAAATGGACTGTCCTTTCCAGTTCACCTCTGTCTCCACATACAAGGATACCCAATTAATTTTAATAAACATCCTGAGATTTAAAAAAAGATGTTAAGCGTGCGAAACACGATGATATATACAAAATGTGAATAAAATACAAACTAATCGCGCAGTTTCATTTCTTTATTCAACTGCTCAGAGATGCCAACCATCTGCACGCGAGCGTGCAAAACCTGTATTTTACAGAATCCAAACCAATTACAAATTTGCTTCGTTTTCATGCTAGATTAGCTAGAAAAAACTAAAGTTTCGTTGTTATTTGTGCAATGCAAAATTTCAATAAAAATTAGTATGGAAACTTTGTTATTCCAGAGATCCTGATTGATTTTTATTAGGCCTAATTCCCTCCTAATTTTGGCGGCGATGGACGTGGCGGAACGACGATGAGCCCAACCCATAGGACCCCACCCCCGTCACTCGTACGGGGATACAATTAACACCATTCGAAGTCTTAATTAAATTTAAATAGCATCCTATGAAATTGGGACACACTACAAGTTTTATAGGCCAAATGATACTGATGGTGTTCTATGAAATCATGGTGATTCTGTTACTTCTAGTACTAGATCTAGTCTATTGACATAGTTATATACTGTAAATGTTTCGGTTGGTCAAATATTGACTAGATCTAGCCTATTGGTTTATATATTGTTGTGTAAGTGTTTCGGTTGGTCAAATATGTCGCGTTGAATGGCAGCCGGGGTCTGTGTGATGAACCTTCGCACGCATGGCCACAGGGATGCAAACAGCAGCTATAGCATCCTGGCAGCAAATGTATGCTGTACATCAACGTCTACTAGAATGTTTATTTTACTAACCTTACGGCATTGTCTTCATCGGCGAACTTTGCACCTCGGTAATGTCGGAGTAATGGCGTGAATTCTAATGGCTTTCTTTGCCAGAACGAAGGGCAGCTTGAAGGAAAACGTTCTTATTGCTACTTTGTAGGATTGCAGATCCATTGTCTGCCTGATATCAGCATGCAGATAATAGTAATCTGCTAAATTATGCAACAACTTTTCACAAATGAACAAATTGCGGTTGCGCACGTGCAACAAATGGATCAATTGTCCTCAAACGTCGCATCGAGACAATGATATCGCAGTAATTAATGACGTCACAAAAGATCTGGCTCCAAATATATATTCTGTCCGTGTAACTTCTTGCGTCTAATACCAATATGCGCATATTTGTTGCATTATACAGCTAAAGTAACGCAGTTTGCTGATATATTAGATTTACCACGTTTACAAATATCAAATATTTATAAAATCCGTAGAATCGGCCAAAATATATATTTTTTGTCCATATACTGATATAGATTGGAAAAAGTAGACTTGGCATATATAGAGCTTGATGTGTAGGAGTCTATAGTGCGCACCCAGTTTGTCTTAAAACTTGATAGGTGGGACATATTCTCGCTCTATAATGGATTCTAGCCCACTGTGTGATCCCCAGGAAACGAGCTTGAAGCAGACAGGCCTGCCAAACTACTGTACTCCGAGTACTATATACTTGGAATACCTACACCGAGTAGTTTATATTCCAAGTAGGATTCTCATGAAAGAAATATTTCCACCTTTACCACCAGCATACACGGTTCCGACCAGTGACCCGAAAGAAAACTTTTCCGGTCAAAAGTTTCGATGCTCGGCTTCCTGCTCAACGTCCGAGCGCCAGGAAAACGAACATTTGGCGCATGCGCATTGAGTGCTCGAACCTTTAGCGACAGCGAACAGGTTTCCGATGCTCGGCTACGCAACCACTTCGTACATTTACATATTTAAAGCAAACAGTTATGCATAGACACCACCGATTAAAGTATTATAATTAAGTCACTGCTAAATCGTAGCAAATTATATGTCCATTATTGAAACAGAATATAGGAACAGGTTGTTTTTGAAGACAACCAAACATCGTCAACGATAATCGAATAGCATAAATTATAGTCCACGTCAAATGTAACCGTTTAGATTAGACCACATTTTACATTAACTACAAGATTTCATGATTGTTTTTCAATTGCAAATATCATATGGTACGTGTGTGTGTGTGTGTGCGCGCGCGCGTGTATAAACTAGGTTTTTGGTTACGAAATAGCCTGGTTACGAAGAGTTTTGAAACGAAATAGCAAATGATAGACAAATTTACTTCCGGTCTTTGGCCGTTCGGCGCAAATTTTAAATTTAGAAATTAGATCTAGAGCTAGCATTCTCTTTGCTTTATGAATAATGTGTTATATTATTTACTAAGAGAGAATGGCACAATCATCACAATCTTGTTTAGATGAAAATGGTTTGGAACTGATCAAAGAGAATATTCTACCTTTGAGAAGTGGTACATGTAGGAATAAGTCAGACTTGACACCTAACTTCATCCCATCCGCCGATTATATGACAACGATTAAAGAACGAATACAGTAAGTTAATAAATTATGTTATCTCTTGAATATAAGTATACACATAAGCTTGATAAAGTTAGATCTATACTTTAGACTCTACTTATTCATTGAATCATTGTCTTATAGATCTAGTTACAGTTAGATCTAGTCCTAGACTACCTAGCCAACTATCATGATCTATAGTAACAGTATAGTTAGATCTGGACTGTAGACTCTAGTCAGACTGATCTAGATCAGTAGGACTCGAGCAGATCTCGGCCCTCGTTAATCTCGGCCCACCTATTTGGTTGTTAAAGTGGTATTCCTATGTTTTGTTATGTTACATGTATAATTAAATACATGCGTGTTTGTCACTTTGTACCAAAAAAATGTTACTTGAAATTTGAATGTCTTCGTGTTTTTATGCTTTCTGATTATCCTGTCTATGTTGGTTCTAGTTCAGTAGTTGCTCTAGCATTGTCTCATCGAGTAGATGGTGGTTGCTGGGTGTGTTTGAGTTGTGCCTGTAAACAACGTTGGCGCAGGAAGTTGTAGTCGCTTCAGTCAATACAATAAAACTTTGGAATATATGTTGTACAGTTAGGCCGTAGTTGATCTCCAGAAGATCTTCAGCTTCTGCGCAGAATACAAGAAGGGCAACTGCTTTACCCACCAGCTCCTCCGAGCATGTGCCCGCCTATATGGACCACGATTGTAGGCTTCCGTGGGTGGCCTGTTACTCAGTACTGTTACTCAAAATAAACTGTTTGATATTTATATTATTCCAATAGACTATAGGCCAATGTAGGCCCTATGAATATATATTACTTGGAATAACTGGGCCCAGATCGACAGACCCGATCAGTAAATGTATGATGCTTAATCATTAGATCTAATTCAAAGTATATAATTTATTAGATTAGTTTATATATATTATATTATATATATATATATATATATATATATATATATATATATATATATACACATGTATATTATAAATATAATTATTGATCTATATATAATTATATATCACTGTCTCCCTTCGGACTTATAACAACATAACTATCTATAGCCAGTATTACTATTAGTAAATCTATAGGGCAATAACTTCAGTACACTATTGTTAATAGATTTAGAGTACTGGACCTTTCAGTCATCTAAAACTGGCAATTGTGTTAATCTCTTAACTGTCGTTGATGAATGACCCCAGGCCAGACGGCGGAGGTCATAGTTCATGGGGATGCTGCCCACTTGAAGTCAGGTAAAGCTTGTTCAGTCAGCAAGAGATTGCGTTGTCTTCTAAAAACACATCTATTTAAAGTTGCTTTCACAGATAAATAATTACTATCTTTTAAATCATTACAGGGTTTTTACAGACATATTATTTGGGGTATTATTATATTACATATTATTTGTACAGTGCCTTTGAATAGCTCCTGCTAGTAAGGGTGCTTTATTAAATATACATTATTATTAGATTCAGGACTTAAGCATGTTAGCGGAACAATTAGCCATAGGTACTACCTTTCATTCTTTCAAGTCTGGGTTCAACAAGTACAGGAAAGTTGACATGCACTTGACACCAGACATGGGGTCAATTCAATTCCGGAATTGATGGTCAATTTTGGAATTGATTATTTAAAAAACAGTTGAATTGGAATTGATAAATTTTGAAATATTAATTTACCATTTTTACAAAGTTAACACTTACCAATATACTGGAACCAAAATAATCCAGATTGATTTGTTTTTCAGTGAGAATTCCCTGGCTGTTGCTTATTCAGTACAGCCTCTATCAGTCTATGCTGGACTGATTGAGAAAAATCCTCCCCCAACACTCACAGGGGAGCAGTAGGGGAAAGTACCCTGAGGATAGTCACTGCCAGATTGGTTTACATCCTCAGGGGCCCTAAACGTCCCCCTTTATTTTTTATAATTCAGTGGAGACGGCACTGATCAAGAAATTTGGTGCCTTATATACATATCAGATATACACACCGACCGTGGCACCCGATGTGAGCGTTTAACCAATTAAGTGGTCTGGATACAGTGGGCTCCACCCACAACATGGTGACACCACCACATAGGATACCTTTAATCTATTAGGATAATAGAAGATCATGATGTCATGCAGCAGGATCTTGACAACCTTGTGGAATGGTCGAACAAGTGGCAACTGGGGTTCAACGAAACCAAGTGTAAGAGTCTCCATCTAGGCAGTTCAAACCAGATACTAAATTACCATATGAACTCACAGATATTAGAAGACACCAGAAATGAGAGGGACTTGGGGGGTATATATTGACGAGGAACTAAAATTCCACGACCATGTCTCTAAGGCAGTAGCAAAAGTGTCACACCTGTTAGGACTAATACGAGCCACTTTCACATGCGTGGATAATGTCACCATGTCTAGACTTCACAACTATGGTATGGCCACATTTAGAATATGGTAATGTAATCTGGTAACCAAGGTTTAGACGAGATAGTGTTGAAATAGAAAAAGTTCAGAGATAAGGCATCTACCATATGATAAGCGATTAAGAACCCTAAAATTGCCATCATTACAACACCGTAGGAGAAGAGGTGACATGATTCAGACTTACAAAATATTAAATGAAATTGATAAAATAGATAGTACTATATTCTTCTAACTAAGTGCTGCATCAGTCACTCGTGGTCACAGCCAGAAGATTGTGAAAAAACACGCCAGATTGGGAAGTCGGCAGTCATTTTTCAGCCAGAGAGTTGTGAACGATTGGAACTCGCTCCAAGCTGAATTATTGATAGCCAGTCAATAAATAGCTTTAAGTCCAGATTGGACAAATTTTGGCGTCCAGAGCAATACAATTTACCATGAGCGCTATGTAAACATTGTAAATAAACTGTATATGTACCAGTCAAGACCGGAATAAACAGTCTGGCAATGCCTCTATATTCTGTATATCCGGTATCAAGGTATCAGACATGGAGTCAATTCAATTTTGGAATTGATGGTCAATTTTGGAGTTGATTATTTAAAAAAAATGAATTGGAATTGAGAAATTTTGAATTTGAAGTTTCCCACAAAAAATTAAATCCAAAAAACACTCTAGCAGTGACCAACCTCATGGTATTTCGGCTCCATCTTTCCATACTACTCCCCTGTGAGGGTTGGGTGAGAATTTTCTCAATTACTCCAACATAAAGGCTGTGCTGAATAAGCGACAGCCTGGGGATTCCCCCCAAAACCAAATCAATCTGGATCATTTTGGTTCCACTATATATTGGTAACACCACATGTAAGTGTTAACGTTGTAAAAATGGTATTTTTTTGTAGGAAACTTCAATTCCAATTCAAAATATCATGAACATACACTTTCTGGGAATATGGTTCAAAATAGAAATAAAACCATTCTAGTATTTTACCTGACAAATCAAACAGGATAAACAACTACTTTTGGTCATGTCTGTCTGTGTATATGTCCAGGATGGGAAATAGTATTTGCTTGACCTTTCACCTGAACCAAGGCTGTTTTAGCATTATGATTATATTTAGATTGTCATTATCCATTTAGATTATTAGTCAATCAATATATTTGTTCAGATAAGACAGCAACTAGTCTTTCTTTAATTATAGATAGATTGATAAATTTGAAATGTGATTGTAATTCTTTAAAATAATAAAATCCAACCTGTTTGTTCTTAATTGTTTTATAAGGGAAACATTCACAGATATTGTTGAAACACATGTACATAGATACTTTGGGCTGATCAGAACACCGGAGCATTGATTGACAAACTAAAGTTTATGTAGGCATATGATAAGGTTAGCTGTACAGAAAGCAATTTAGAACCTTCTGAACAACTGTCCCAACAAACCTCCACAATATCACCGAATTACACGAAGTTACAATTTATTAGCAGCATTGAATGAAGAATGGTGTTTTTATTTGTTGTATATTTATTTGTATGTTGTATGAAATGACGAATAAACAGTCGTTTTCGATATGCTTCAGTTTACTTGTCCTGTAGGGCGAGTACTTGGGATGACCTACTTGTCCTGTCGGGCGAGTACTTGGGACAACCTACTTGTCCTGTCGGGCGAGTACTTGGGACGACCTACTTGTCCTGTCGGGCGAGTACTTGGGACGACCTACTTGTCCTGTCGGGCGAGTGCTTGGGACGACCTACTTGTCCTGTCAGGCGAGTGCTTGGGACGACCTACTTGTCCTGTCGGGCGAGTACTTGGGACGACCTACTTGTCCTGTCGGGCGAGTACTTGGGACGACCTACTTGTCCTGTCGGGCGAGTACTTGGGACGACCTACTTGTCCTGTCGGGCGAGTACTTGGGACGACCTACTTGTCCTGCATGTAAAACCACTTGTCCTGGACAAGCGTTAATGTCCTGCCCTGTGACAATTTGGTAAAACATAAACACCAAGTTACTTATGGTCCAAAATGGGCAAATATGTTTTTTATTTGTTATTATTTTTGTTACAATAACATTCGTCAGACCACCGGTTGTAGATTTGTGCAGTTCAAGCGGTTTGTTAATGTTATCAAGTTGGTCTGGTCAGCTGATTTTCATATACTTAAACATAAATTTCTTACCTCAAATTATCTTTGTAGGGAGTTCGAGACAGCATTGAGGACATATATAGGAAGCGATCCACTCCAAATATGGGTCAGGTATTTAAGACAATTTTTTTGTGTTTTTTCTTCAGAATTAGCTAATCTTAATAAGTATTCTTCATCAATGACATATTTTATTACATGATAATTTATCTGGTTTCTTTCTTACCACATATTTAATGTTCACATACATTTTACTATGTCACATATTTGAAGTTTATAATAGAAACAATACCCAATCACTCATTCTTTCTCTCAATATATATATATATATATATATATATATATATATATATATATATATATATATATATATATATATATATATGAACAGTTCTATAGTACTTACCTGCTAAAGTTTCAACTGAAAACAAAACAGCATTAAAACACAGATCTGACTTCTCCATTGGTTTTAGGGTGATTTTCTAATGGGCAAGAGTTCTCGTAGATATTAATATAAATATGAGATACTAAGAGACAAATAGAGACTTAGTCTATAAGACTGAAATAATTCTTATAAACCCAAACCTGAAAGGTTCTTATAAACCCAAACCTGATCTGTTGGTTGATTCTTTCTAGTGTTTGTGTATATTCCTACTGGTACTTAATCAAACTAATTGGTATACAGTCAGAATAAATCCCTATCCTATGTGTGTTTTCCTAAATATGTTGCTGTTTCTGTATTTCTCAACAACCCACATAATTTTGCACACAGAACATATAGAGAGATCCCTGTCTAAAAATGTATTTCTTAAATAAAAGTTATATTCTGGTCATTGGGTATATTGTTATAGTGACAGATTCAATTGCATAGACTAGTTAATTATGCTTTTATGGAAAATGCCTAGATTTTAGCTTTGATGCTACATATTGCATTATATGACTTATGGGCGTGTGATATCATTGTTTCTCTCTCAGATACATTGGCTGGTTGGAACAGACATTCCCAAAGGGTGGAAAAGAGAGTCATATTAATGAGATCCTTCAGAAATGTGTAACAACCTTTAAAGGAGAACAATGTTACAACAACGATACAAGATATCTGTCTATATGGATCAGATTTGTATGTGCTAATTTTGTGTATAATATTATTGTTCTATTGTTATGAAAATATTGATATGGTTCATGTTCATCAATGAACACACATTGGATCAGGTATTTAAACTCTGGCAGGACTTTGATTTCTAGGAGTGCACTGATAGATAGCTAACTGCAGATGATGTGTTGCAATGTTTGATACCTTTAGTTGTATTTTATTTCTGAAATATAATAAAATACACATTTCTCTTCAACTTTCAAACAAGTTTAGCATGTTAATCAGCATCAGATCAGATGGGCTTTGTCTTAATAAATTTATATAGAATCACATTGATAATTGATTGTCATAATCTTAAACATATTGTACTATATTATCAGTCAAGATCTATATTTTCTTCAGTCCTTCTGCTATAGATAATCAGTATTATTATATCTTAGGCCAATATTTGTGATGATCCATTGGAAATCTACAAGTATATGTTTGATAACAAGATTGGCTACAAGCTTGCATCATTCTATGAAGCTTGGGGCTCTGAGTTGGAACGTATTGGCAAGACTGATGAGGCTGACAAGGTCTATACTCAAGGGATCGTAAATGGTGCAAAGCCCCAGGATCTACTAATACGTAGACAGAGGTCAGTGATAATTAATTAAATATGCTAATGTGTCATACATAACAACTTGATAGTGGCATAAATTAAACTAAGGTTGGAGTGATTCATCATATGCAGTGTGATTCAGACATGGGGTCAATTCAATTCCGGAATTATTGGGCAATTTTGGGATTGATTGCTTAAAAAAACATATAGTTTTGGAATTGATAAATTTGGAATTGAAGTTTGCTACAAAAACAAATTAAATCCACAAATTAATTTACCATTTAATTTTTTAATTCAGAAATATTCCATGACATGATTATAAACTGCTCAGAGTAGGTGTTCGGATTATGTACTGGGAGTACTTACCCTATCTGGAATTAGAATTGATAAATTTGATTTAGAATAGTCTGGTGTGATTGTTACTGATATAAGTAATGTATAATTAATAAATGAATTTTCCAATGTGTTTATATATTTCAGTGAGTTTAATGAACATCTATCCAAAAGTTTGGGACCTAGTAGTACAGGAGATGTCAAAGTACCTTCATATCCAGGTACAAAGATTTGAACAACCAGCTGTAATAAGCTAAATTCATAATATTTTCAGAAACATCAGTCTGGATGTGCTAATGCTAATTATAATATACAATTTGATAATTTTCATGTTTCCATCATATCATCAATCTGAAGTGCTCTACAGTTAAAAATGGTAATAAGAACATTCAACAGATAATATATTAGTACAGATTATCAGATTAAAATAATTTTTTAATGTATTACTAGATATTCTTGATCCTTAGGAAATGTATCTATATACCTGTGAATTATGTTTGGTCTTCATATTTAAAATTTAGGTTATATTGGTTTTTGTGGATCTGATAACTTCAGAGATAAGCATTTTTTCAGAATGATTAACCTACTTTAAGTTTTAAAATGGTTAACAGTCAATGTGGTTTTTGCATATTTGTTGATGGTTAATTTACAACAGGTTCATTTAATCATGCGTGAAGGGATTGGGGATAGATTAGGAAAACATTAAGTTTTTAGTTATGTTCATTCTTAAATACTTTGTTCTTTCAGACCATGCTAGCTTGAAGATATCCCAGAATTTTAATATTCCATCTGTCACTCATCCTAAATTCCAAATCTTGAAGAATGACTCTACTGATCTACTAAACCAGGTATAATCTAATGGAGCGTGGTGTAGTATTCCCACAAAGGGTAGTTACATGGAAAATAGCAATAACATGAGTGTTTAAATAAAGGAAAATGCCTTTATTTTGTAGTAAAAACAGATATTCTTGTCTGTAATTTTGTTAATATTAAATAGCTCTTCACCTAGTTAATCATCTGCTACATCTTTAAGCTGATGGATGAAATAACGGTTACTACGTATCCTTCGCGCAAACATCTTTTAATGTCAGATAGGAACATTTGATGTTTAATATCTGTATTTCATTCATTATTAGCTTGTGTGGTAGTAGAATATTTTCAAGTTTTAATTTATTTCTGTTACAGGTGACACAAAGAAATACTCCTGTGATGAATCATAGTGACTTTTCATCTGCATCAAAGCAAGATTCCCACATCCGAGCTGATAATGACATGCCTGTAACGTATGTTAACCTTATGCTTGTAATATTTCTCATGTGTATAGATTAACAACAACTTTTGTTCGTGTCTCTTGAAGCCCTTGAAATTTATCTCAGTTAAAGACCTTGGAAAATCCTTTGAGGTTTGTGATTATCCGTGAAGTATACTGAAAAATATTTCAGTTCTAATACTCATTGTTTTACACTTTGCCACTGAAATACTGTTTATTGGTTTGGTTCACAAGTTCAAATATATTTTGATTTTAAAATATCCCCCAAAATTAAATTATTTGACCTTGGAAAACTCACCCATATTTCTGATAATATCTGGAAAACCCTGTTAAATTTTCAACTTCTATCACATTGTTTACATTGGACTGAATACTTATTGGTTGCACAAAAAATTTAAAATTTGATTTTAAAATTTTTGAAAACCCCCCCGATAAATCACATGTTAAATTTTCCAGTTTTAAAATGCTGGTTAATTGACTGTTAATGGTCTGTGGGCACTGCCATTTTGAAGCCACACACAGACCGAATGTTCTTGAAATCTGACATTACTTATCACAAGTTGTTTGTAGTACCCAGTTATAACAATGTAAACAGGGGTCAGCCAAACATATATTTTCAGAACAAAAGAGTGTTTATGAATATTACAGTATAGTTGGTCCAAACAGCCTTATATGGATCACGGAGACCCTGAGTTCAAATTTTGGTGTCTGCTTATCTGAAAGGTTGTTTCAGCTTTGACATTACTTCATTACCTTTAGAGGTCGCTCGGCCCATTTAGCCTACCATGTGCACAAAAGTGGCGTAAAACATCAATCATCGTCATATGTTACTGAAATGGCTAAAGAAAACTAAATAGTGAAATTCCATAAGATGATTAATTTATACTTTTGTAACAAGAAACATCTACTGAGCTGTCAGATTGATGTCAGTTAACCGAAGACAGCATCAGATAATTATAGTTCGGTTGAGTAATGGGGGCAGGTTATGAGGATGGCTTAGCCAGAGCATCTCTGACCCGACTCAATCAGTATCATGATGTGCCAACTGACTTCTGAACACGTGACTTTTTCCTTATTTATTATATTTTTATATTTGTTTTGCCATGTCTTTGCAAAGATGGTGCTGCAGTAAGGCAATTGCTGTACATTCTCTTGGTTTTGCCATGGTGACCAAATAAACTAGATTGTGCTCCAATGCAATAAATAGCTGTGGCTGGATTCCTTAAAGGTGATGGTAATACTTTTTTTAAATTTATTTCTGAATCAGTCTCAAATATTTCTTTTTTAAAAGTATGTTATTTTACATATTTTGGAGTAATTCTGGAAACTTGTAAAATGTCTTAAAGGGACAGTTCACCCTGAGAAACAATTTCTTAAATAAGTAATGCTTAGAACAGTTACCAAAAATTCCACAATAATAATCACAAAGTGTACCTGATATCATAGATATAGGGAAATAATCCGGATTCAAAAGCGGGAAGGAGAAAACTCAAATGCCCTGACATCATATGAGCACTCTAGACTGACACAGATTATAGTTGCTCTTGAGCATTAATATCTCAGCCATTCGGGCTGTTGTGATATACATTTCACATTTGAATCAGCTAAAATACAGTTCAAATTTGGCACAGAATGGCAACAAAGAGAATCCATTGGTTCACAGAGTTCACACAGACACCAGTCAGTGTTCCCGGTTCTTGAGGTTTCTTCGACGATTCTGCTTTCTTCAAAACAATCGGAATCATATTCCTCTTCTAAGGTTCCTTCCGGCTCAAACTGATATGGCTGTATGTCATTCATGACGTAATTTTAACAAGATAATTGCATTCAGGAGCTTCTGGTCTCTGTCTAGCTTCAAAATGGTGGTGCCCACAGGCCATTAAAAGTCAATTAATCAGCACTTTGAACTGGATTATTTAATGTGTGGTTGATCGTTTACACATTTTGACAGCATTTATTATATTTGTGAGCATAGCTGTATTAATCCTGAAAATTTGAAATGAAGGTGGAATTTTTTTAACACATCAGGGTTCCCACACATCCTGGAAAACGTGGAAAATAAAAAAAATATTTTCCAGATCCTGGAATTTGACAAAATCAGGAAATATCCTTGAAAATATATTGCATGTGAAAAAATCTTCTTGGAACAAAAAGCCCATGAATAAATATTATGTCTTTAGAAGATAACTTAATTTATTACCTATATAAATCTTGTATACTTCGTCCTGGTTTTTTAAATATCAGAGAAAGTCAATGCTAATAAGTGCAAACAATGTTCTGCACAGATATCAGTTTCTATGAAGGCCTCTTCCACTCTGCTGATCTATCTCCATGAACAGATGATAAAGCAACTTAGTTGTCCAAAAACTGGCAGTTTTGTCTAAAAGCACCAGCACTAAATGCCTTAAAAAAGGAACAATTTCTGCATAAGTATCAGTTTCTAATTTAAAGGCCTTTCCCCTCTGATGTTACTATGAACAGTGAATAAACAAAAATTTGTTTAAAAATGGCAGTTTTGTCCCAAAGCAAGATAAATGCCTTTAAAAGGTGACTCTTTTGGAAAATGACGATGAGCTAATTAAAAGATGTTTCAATATTTCATTTTAATATGGAGCTTTATGGTACAGAGTACTATCATCTTTGACAACAGAGTACTACCAGCTGTTACAACAGAGTACTACCAGCTGTGAGGTACAGAGCACTACCAGCTGTTGACAACAGAGTACTACCAGCTGTGACAACAGAGCACTACCAGCTGTGACAAAATCTTTGTGTTTCATTACATGTTGATTTTTTATACCAAGATACACGGATAGAATTTTTTTTTTAAAGCAAGGCAAGTAGTGTTGCCTTGGTTTTAATCATAACTGTTAAGGTACTAAGGCAAGTTGGAGGGGCAGCAAGGCAATTTAATTAAGATCAGATTCATATTCCTATATGCAAACAAACTACCACTATGATAATTAAAATATTTATTAATAATAATACATCCGAACTTCACCTGAATAGAACTAATAATATTTAACTAACTAACCAACTATATTGTGTAGAAGTTGATATCAAATAGTTTAATAGTTTAAATTCTGTATTTTATATTTGTATTCGACACGGTTAGTGAATATGTGGAATTTATGATATGGGCAAACTAGGTAGAGCAGCCATAGGGTTTTATTGCTGAGACATCAAGGCAATTAAGGAGGGCAATCATGCCACTTGCCTTTGGTGTTGAGGTAAAATTTGAACCCTAGGATTATGTAATTCTGGCAGAGATAAATATTTGTTTGACATTCCAAGAATATCATGTTATCTTTTTTGTTAACTAAGTTTGTGTATCTAAGTGATTGTTGCTATGAGCTGGTATTGGTATATCTCTACCGCGAAAGAGTTCGCTCAAATCTTACACCTTTACTATTTTTGTTATCGTTACTGTTAATTATTTTTGTTTGTTTTTTTATTTTCATAGATCTCCTCAGGATAAACAGTTTCATAACATCATAACACTCAAGTAAGTTGGATTTTGAAAAATTATAATAGCTAAAAGTCTGTTAGAATATTTTACAGGAATTCTTGGTTCTATATTTTGTTAATTATAGCCTCTTTTTTGATAATGTGGCCTCTGTTTTCAGTGCTAAGATACCGGAGAATCCTTTGTACCATATCCAAAATTATATTATCACTGAGCCAGGGATTATGGTTATGTATCCCAAAGACAAAGTATATTGTGGTGGGGCTGAGTTCCAATTAGAAGAGGTACGAGCCTTTCGTTGGATGGAAAAACTACGACGAGTTGAGGAAACGCTTATGAAGGAAGGTAAGAAATTTGTTGTCATATATGATAGATATTGTGAGGACGCATTATACCAATAAGTCTTCCAATCTGTAATTTGTTTTATAGATTGATTCTTTATCTTGCATGAGACCAGGAAAATATTTAATCAAAGAAAATTCAGATTATACTAGAAGTTAAGAACTGTGGTGGCAAAATTTCTGCCTTAGATGTGGGAGTTTTTTCATTAAAAGATTTAATGAAGATATCGTACTATATAGGCACTGGTATTGTGCTGACTAATCACCCATGAATTTATTTCTGGCAGCAACACCTGGCAGTGAAATCCTATTGTCATATTATAGAATACTAATGACTTGGCATTATTGTATTATTATTCTCTATTAGAAATTGTCAGACAGCGAGAGCAGATTCGTATTCAGAGTGAGCAGAATCGCGTTCTCTGTGAACGTGTTCACCTTCAACAGGAGCAGTTATTACATCAAGAGCATGAGATTACTAGACTTGTGGAGGAGCTGCGACCTAAACAAGATGATAAAGAAAATATAGCTGTAGAAAGGTAAACAGTAACATCTGTCTAATAAGATTAGCTAAATGATCTGTCTATTGTTACCTGATTAGATAAATGAATCCCTAAACAAGACTAATTTCTGGACACTTGTTTATTATCACTAAATGTAACAGGCTGATATCAGATGACCAGAGCATAGGTGCGTATGTGTCTGTGTGCACTATGCTAGTGCTCTCCATTGCCATTTGGGCCATAGGCTAAACCGATTTACAGATGGCCAAAGAAAAAATGGACCCTTCGCCAAATTGGAAAAGTAGAGACTTCCATATTAAAGATTAAGCTGAGATTTCATATATGTGGCCTATGTATGCAACATGGCGGTATATGATTTGTGTTTCCATATACTGTAAGTCCCAGCCAATAAGCCGAGGTCATATTTTAGGCCTAAAATATCATGATTTACAGTAGTACCATCCATTAAGCTGACCTAAAAATCTTAACTTTTCCCTGCAGTATTTTTATATGATATCAAACGTTTTGAACACAGGAAATAGCAAAGAAACATCATGAAACATCTCACTTGTGAACCATCGGAACAGTGAAAAGTATTTAAAAGGCAAGATTGCATTGTGAAACGATGATAAAGTAAATAAAATAAATATTTTTATTTAAACTGAACTTCTGTTTTCACCCCATGACTACATGAGTTTAGATCAAAATGATGATTGATCTCCGTTTGCATATAGATCTAGAGTGACACCGAAATAGCACCGGCCATTAAGGCGACCTCCAAAAATAAGGGTAATAATATTGACTCAAAGTATCGACTTAATGGCTGGGATCTACAATAAATGAACATCCTAGCGTTTTCGGACACCTTCTGACCTATTTTCCTTGGGAAAGCATCCCTGGGTCATAAAATTCAACCATCCGATTCGCATTTGCACGAATTGCTACATGGATCATCGATCCATTTTGTTGCTATCGCATACGCAGTCGCACATGTGGAATCACACTCTTACGGTTACATGTGCTCCATTTTTTTGTTGCATACCCCATACCACGTATATGGAATCTCAGTTTAAGATTCCATATAAGCAGCATGCAGATGTTGCAAAAATTGAAAAGTGTGTACATGGACGAGAGGGCTTCCATATGTCCAGTTGCAGCATACAATTTGTCCTGGAGCTGCGTATGAGGTAAACTGAAATGCTTCATGTAGCAAATCATGCTGCAACCTAATGCAAAATCAGATGGGGAATCCAGAATATGACATCAGGAACGAGTGTTTCCCGAACAATTTGACGGGATTTCACAATGAAAGACACCCGAGCAACCTGTTCTTTGGTAAACCTAAAGTATTGTTAGAATTTCTCCCCATCAAATTGTAGCTCCTTGACCAGATTGTATACCTACAGTGTTTTCTTTGCTTCTTATGTTTCCAGAGTTTTTAGCCGTGACCTCATCATAAATGTGTAGTCTTGTGGGGGGAGTTTAGTTTTATGTTCGGTGGTTAATATTATGTATGGTTCATCCATCCCCACTCGACCCAGCTAGCCTACCATGTGCACAAAATTGGCTGTAAAACACCAATCATCATCATCCATCCATACTGTATACTTGAAGGGTACTCACATCATATAATACTACCCTGATATTAATGATGGAACAGAGAATGATTGCTTAGCATGACTAGGAATATTCTTGTATGGTATCTGAGGGGTATACTCTGTCAAATTAAACAGGATGATGCTGTGGATCAGTTATACAAAGCTGCAATTTTGACTGATTAGCAATGTTCTTGGCATGAAAACGTTTATCTGGAATGATACCAATTGAATGCCACATATATGAAATCTTAGCTTGACTGTACAGGGTGGTTCTGATATTTATGCTGTTCACAGGAATTTATTGACAAGCATTTGTCATTATTTATATAAATTTGTTAATTATGAATCAAAAGCTAAATTAGGAATGGCTGAATGGAGAGAAAAAAAACCAGTAAAATAGTGAGCTTCCAAAGCCACGACTTTTAAAAGCTGACTGGTTCATGACCTCTCCTTGGTTAATTCATAAAACAGACTATTCAGATGCAACATATGTGTAAGACTTCAAAAGATGAATAAGAATGTATAATAATGCATGTTATATAGCGCCAGAACCAGGTAGCCCTGTTCCGAGGCACTGTACACTATTATT